>CAMQGK010000478.1:4482500-4597500 GCA_947000775.1 Pterois miles | reverse complement strand
AACCTGTCCTCTCAGAGTAACCTGTCCTCTCACAGTAATCTGTCCTCTCAGAGTAATCTGTCCTCTCAGAGTAATCTGTCCTCTCACAGTAACCTGTCCTCTCAGAGTAATCTGTCCTCTCACAGTAATCTGTCCTCTCAGAGTAACCTGTCCTCTCACAGTAATCTGTCTTCTCAGAGTAATCTGTCCTCTCACAGTAATCTGTCCTCTCAGAGTAATCTGTCCTCTCAGAGTAACCTTTCCTCTCACAGTAACCTGTCCTCTCAGAGTAACCTGTCCTCTCACAGTAATCTGTCTTCTCAGAGTAATCTGTCCTCTCACAGTAATCTGTCCTCTCACAGTAATCTGTCCTCTCACAGTAACCTTTCCTCTCAGAGTAACCTGTCCTCTCACAGTAACCTTTCCTCTCAGAGTAACCTGTCCTCTCAGAGTAATCTGTCCTCTCACAGTAATCTGTCCTCTCACAGTAACCTTTCCTCTCACAGTAACCTGTCCTCTCACAGTAATCTGTCCTCTCACAGTAATCTGTCCTCTCAGAGTAACCTGTCCTCTCACAGTAATCTGTCCTCTCAGAGTAAATGTTCATTTTGTGGTGAAGGTTTCCTTTAACATGAATTTTTAACGGCTGATTCAAATATAAAATCTCTCAGCAGCTAAACCAGGGACATCTATTGTCTCTCAGGTCCTCCCATAGACCATCAGGAGGACAAAAACCAGGCTTGAATGATTCCTCTGAATTCACAATAAGATAAAAAAAAAAAAACATTATCCTTGACGGTTAAAAAGAAATCTATTCCCTCGTAGTGTCTTGTTTTTTAAAGCCCTTTGTTGTTGTAATTATCATTATTTCTGCAGATCCAAGGTCTACGCTCGTTGTTTCAGGGTCTCAAACCCACGTGATGAAACCTGCAGGAGGCCCACTGATGGCGCAGTGTTTTAACAGGCCAATGAAACAAACCTGGGCCTGCTGTCGGATCCATAATGAGCATTTAGAAGTGAAAGAGAAAGCAGGAAATCAGTCAACCCACAGGGGAGAAGCCTGGACTAAGATCGGGTCAGACGACATGGCTGTTTGAAATCAAAATGAGGTGGTGGAGGGTGGAGTAGAGAGATGGAGAGGGGGACACAGGTATATGTGGGAGGAATGAAACCACATGTAGGGTTAAAGGAAAGTCAGATAAAAAGGGAGGAAAGCAAGAAAAGGAGAAGAGCAAGCAGTGAAAGGTGAGATGCATACTGACCTGAGAGAGATCTGGAATGTCACCCTGATCTATTCCAACTTGCTGTCGTCAAAAACAAATGTAGAGAAAGGAAGGTGGGATAAAATGGACGAGAACATGGTCCATTTTAAAAAAAAAAAAAAGAAGAAAGAAGATGAGAAAAAGAAAAAAGGGGAATCATTACTTCATGCAGTGACAGCGTCAACATAAACCACAACAGAAATAAACAAGGAAAAGTCTTCCACATCTGGATTGAGCCAACCAATCCTCACAGTGAATGACGATGGCGATTGGACGGTGAGACATGTGTCTAACCAATGAGGGAGAGCGGGCATGGCGACTGATGGCGAATGACGTGACAACACATTTATAAAAAGGACAGCTACCCAAAATCGTCTCCAAAACAATTCAAACAAGTAATATTTGTGTGACTTTAGACGACACAGATAAAGAACATCAAGTCCTGGACTGCTGGACACCTTCACTCGTCAAAGCTCTGATCAGAAACAATCAATCAATAACAGCACATCCCTCCTCTTTACAGATGCCACTCACTCCTGACTTCTAGTGCTGCTTTTTAGCTTTGCTTTCTGGACTTTAAAGCTGTCATGTCATATACAGTATGTACAACGGTGTATTAAAAATAATAATTATTATGAAGCCGGGGAGGGGGGAAATTATTTGACAAACACTTTGACAATTCTGAGATTTTAAAATCATAAATTTATGAGAGAAAACTCAAATATTCTGACATGATAAGGTCATAAATTTACAGGATTTTGAAGCGTTGAAATGCACACACACACACACACACACACACACACACACACACACACACACACACACACACACACACACACACAAATCACACACCCCTGATACCCCATCATACCCATACCCATCAACAGTCTGAACCTTTGGGATTACTTGGATTTCTGTATAAACTGGTCATAAAATGTGTTCTGATCTTCATCTAAGTCACAACAACAGACAAACACAGTCTGCTTAAACTAATACAACAAAAAATGATGTGTTTTCATGTTTTTATTAAACACAACATGTAAACATTCACAGTGCAGGGTAGAAACAGTATGTGAACCTCTGGATTTAATACCTGGTCGACCCTCCTTTGGCAGCAATAACCTCAACCAGACGTTTCCTGTAGTAGCAGATCAGACCTGCTCAGCGGTCAGGAGGAGTTCTGGACTGATCCTCTTTACAAACCTGGTTCAGTTCAGTGATGTTCTGGATGTCTGGTGTGAATCTCTCTCTGGAGGTCCTGAGGTCAGGACTCGGACTGGGCCGCTCCAGAAGGCCTATTTTCTTCTGTTGGTGATCTACTTCTCTGCTTTGGGTCGTTGTCCTGTTGGATCACCATCCTCGGCTGAGCTTCAGCTGGAGGATGGATGGTCTGAAGTTTTCCTGTAAACGTCTCCATAAAATAGTGAATTCATGTTTCCGTCGATGGCAGCGATCCGTCCAGGTCCTGAAGCAGCGAAGCAGCCCCGAACCATGACGCCCCTCCACCATATTTCACAGTGGTGATGAGGTTTAGATGTTGGTGTGCTGAGCCTTTTTCCCTCCACATAGCGTTGTGTGGTCCTTCCTAACAGCTCAGTTCTGGTTTCATCCGTCCACAGAGTATTTAGCCAGTAGTGCTGTGGAGCATCCAGCTGCTCTTTGGCAAACTTCAAACCTGCAGCAGTGGTTTCTGGACAGCAGTGTCTTCCTCCGTGGTGTCCTCCATCAGCTCCATTCTTCTTTAATGTTTCACTGATTGGAGATCAGTCAACTAAAATGTCAGCATGTACCAGAGATCTCTGTTAGTCTTTAGCTGACCCTCTAGGACTCTTCTTCACCTCATTGAGCGTTCGGCGCTGGGCTCTAGCGGCCATCTTTACAGGACGACCACGCCTAGGGAGAGTAGCAGCAGTGCTGAACTGTCTCCATCTGTAGACAGTCTGTCTCACCGTGGACACATGGACATCAAGACTTTTAGAGAGACTTCTGGAACCCTTTCAGCTTCATATCAGTCAGCAGGTCTGGATCGTAGGTCTTCTGAGAGTCTTTAGTGCGAGGCATGGTTCCCATCAGGCAATGCTTCTGGAGAACAGCTAACTCCAAACTGCTGTGTTTTTATAGGGCAGCTTTAACCAACACCTCCAATCATCACACTGACTGGACTCCAGGTTGGTCATTAGTCTAGGGGTTCACATACTTTTTCTACCCTGCACTGTGAATGTTTACATGTTGTGTTCAATAAAAACATGAAAACACATCATTTCTTTGTACAGCATTAGTTTAAGCAGACTGTGTTTTGTTTGTTTGTTTTTTATAATTTATGCAGAAATCCAAGTAATCCCAAAGGGTTCACATACTTTTTCTTGCAACTGTATAAAATATCATAAAATGGGCAAAACTCACAGCCCAGATTAGTTCGGGTCAAAGTTTCTGATTTAGATAATTAAAAAGGGACAGTATAATAAAGATAAAAACCAAACTGGTTAGAGGGTTGTGTTGCAGTAGAAAAAGACAGTTTCTTTTTGTTTTTATCATTTGTATTTCATATCTAGGTGGCATGATCTGTTTTGATTCTGTATCTCTGGAGGATGAAATATGTTCTCCATCCATTGATGATGGGTTGTCTCTTACGATCATTTGGATCTGAGCATTTGTTCAATTTTGATGGTAAAGAGACAACATATGTTTATGGCTCCATTATATATTTTATATTGTTTTTGCAACACTGCATTGTTTCTGAAGATTACCACAATGACCATAAAGACACCAGTCCCATCTATTAAAACTTATATTTCATGTTTAAGCAGCTTTTATCAGCCTGTGGAAGTTCTCCTGATTTCGATCAGTTTAAATGTTAAACTCCATGAGTAGATGCCTGTTTGTGTAAAATAAACTGAGACAGAAGCTGTTAACTATATATATATATATATATATATATATATATATATATATATATATATATATATATATATATATATAAAGTTTAGACTGATGAAATATGTATTGAAAACTGTTTCCAGAGCTAAAAATCAAAAAGCGGAGCAACTCATAAGTTTATTCACTGAATGTATGTTTTTTTTAATTGAAGCTCTATTGTTTTAAATTGTGTCTGTGAGAGAACACACATCTAATTAAACAGAGAGCTCCTTAAAATCTAATTATAAAGACAAAGAGACCATTTATGTGAATGCGCATTAATGCAGAGAATGTGAACCACCAGTGTATCTGACAGCAGCTGATTCTCACTGTTTTCAAGTCTGCTGAAACAAAAGGAGGGAGGGAAGGAAGAGGGCACGAGCGGAGGGAAAGAAAGAGGGATGATCTGTGGGCACTGGGCGAAGGAGAGCCGCACAAGTATCCATCTTTGTCAGGAGGAGAGAGGGAGAGGAGAGGATTAGATGGAGGAGCAGCGGGAGAGGGAGCTAACGGAGCTTATTCTGGGTGTATATACAGTATAAATGTGTGAGGGTAAGTCTGGGACTCCTGTCTGCACACCGTACAGTAGCTGTGTGAGCACAAAATGTGGCAGTATGGGGTCTTTATGTGGAAACACACCTGAATAAAGAGGTGTTGGGGACGGGGCGTGTCTATGTTAAAAAGCTCTTAAAATAATAAAAAACTCATCCCTGATGTGTGTGTACATTCGTCTACTGTCCAGAGTGAGTGTGTGATTATACCTCGGCCACTTTGAGAAACTCTGACAGCTTCGTCATCCTGTAAAGAAACTTCTTGTAGATGTCCAGAGCATCTTTGCACTGGTTCTTCTTCATGTCAAAGTATTTCTCTGTAGAGACAGAAGAGAGGGAACGAGGGTGGAAACAGACATCAGGATTTAAAGAGGAACAGAGGGAGGCGTTAAAGGGAGGAAGATAGGAGACAAACCGAAGCTCTTCGCAGCTACAGCACTGTGTGTTAGTGCAGAAGTTGGCTTTGTGTTCATATATTTGCCAGGTGTGACTATGTTTATTTGTACACCCTAAACAACCAAGGTATACCTCCACCTCTATCAGACCATGTGGGCTGTGGTTGTCCTCGTAGTCTTCTTTTAGGGTCATCACAATGTAAACAGTGTCAGTAGAAAACTGCACTTGTATCAGTATCACTTGGTATTCAACAACATTATCGCATAGTTTCATCATATTGTGTGTGTGTGTGTGTGTGTGTGTGTGTGTGTGTGTGTGTGTGTGTGTGTGTGTGTGTGTGTGTGTGTGTGTGTGTGTGTACCCAATAGGTTGATGACTCCTTCATTGTAAGCAGCAAACAGCCTGATGGAGTCTTTGAAGAGCAGCATGAAGGCTGAGTTGATCACTCCATTGGTCAACTCGTTAGGGTTGGCCTGATGGAGATGGAGGGAGAGAGAGAGAGAGAGAGAGAGAGAGAGAGAGAGAGAGAGAGAGAGAGAGAAGAAGAAACCATGGCTTTCAGACATGTTTTTCCCCAGATGCAGCCATCCCCCCTTCACCATCCGTTTGTGTCTTTTCTTTGAAGCTCTCTGGCACAAACCACAATGAACCCATCACCCAATCCCCCCGTTTCATTAATACGATGATACATTTCTTCTTCTCCATCAATAGAGACACGCTTCAAACTCTGGAAACTGTTTCCATTTACATTTTGATTGGACAGTGAATCAACCACAACTTTGACAAGCATGCATAACACACACATACCCACACACAGACAGACAGACAGACAGACAGACAGACAGACAGACAGACAGACAGACAGACAGAAACACACACAGACAGACAGACAGACAGACAGACAGACAGACAGACAGACAGACAGACACACAGACACACAGACAGACAGACAGACAGACAGACAGACAGACAGACAGACAGACAGACAGACAGACAGACACACACACACACACACACACAGACAGACAGACAGACAGACAGACAGACAGACAGACAGACACAGACAGACAGACAGACAGACAGACAGACAGACACAGACAGACAGACAGACAGACAGACACAGACACACACACACACACACACACACACACACACACACACACACACACACAATTAGTACCTGGAAATCCAGCAGGGCATCCAGTTGGTTCTGAATGATGGGCAGAGTCTTGATCAGCTTCTCTGTGTTCATGGTTCGCATCACGCCGTCAATGCTGGCAAAGCAGGAAACAAAAACACACACAACTGTAGCCGGCACCTTGTTGAGAGAAATTCTTACGCAAATTAGGAAAAAAGGAGTGAAGAAATGATGAGAAACGATGGGAAAAATGTTTGCAAAGTAATGGCTACTTGAGGTGAAAGTCTAACAACTAACAGCGACTGAAATACATTTTATGAATAGATAACAAGAGTCTGCTCAACAGGATCAGCACAACAAAGGATTCAGTGTCATTCTACAGAAGCTGGACTCCCTGAAACTGAAGTGATCTTCTTAACACGACCTCCAGAAACGATGCCTCTGCTGTCAATTTGACACTGACGGCTCCAGCAAGGGTGCATTAGTTGATGCATTCAGATATGACATTGGCTTACATTAAACGGATAGTCCAGGAGTTCTGAAGTGGGCTGTATGAGGATCGATAGTCAGTGTATTACTATAGTCGGTGATGGTCAACACACCTCCAGTGTGGAGAAACAGACAGGAGCAGCAGCTGTGGAGCAAAGTAATGTGTTGATGTGGACGAAGGCAGGAAAACACCTATAAGAATCAGTGTAAGTGTTCCATATACTTAATATTTTCACAGGTTTACATTTCCCTTAGACAGCCCTCTCTAACGAAGAACTGACGTCATTATATCCATCTACGCTCTCTTTAAAGCCACAAAACTGAGTTGAAAAAAAAAACCAATAATTTTACCAGAAGTGAACAGAGGAGTTGCTGGTCAACCGCTGCCTCCATCAGTTAGTTTGCTAGTGTTATTGTGTGAATGTGGTAAATGTGAACTAACCCTTTAAAACACCAAACACACAATAACACAAACAATCTAACACATGGAGGTAGACCTGTAGACCAGCAACTCCTGTGTTCTGAGAGGTAAAATTACATCATTTTTGTCAATGGAGTCTGGTGTCGTTGAAGAGAGCAACAGCTTCCCTGTTACAGAGGGTTGTCTGAGGGGAAGGTAAAGTGGTGAAATATCATAAATAAATATAATAATAAATATAGTGTACATCATGTCTGTTTGTTTACACTGTGGGTGTGCTGCATTCATCTACTGTAGGTAATACACCCACATCCATACTATCCCTTTAATATAAGCCACTGTAATATCTGAATGCATCAACTAATGCAGCCTTACTGGAGACGTCAGTATCAAAGGAAGGACATTTTTTTCAACCAGTCCAAGAGTCCACTCAGAACCCGCCTACCAGCACCCCTAAAGCTCACTTACTATCAACTTATCATAGTATAAATGTATGTAAAGGTTTTTGTACTGGAGTGTTTTGTGGCCTGTAGCACTGACTTCCTGGAGTCCTGGAGGAAGTGATGTGGGTCACAAAAGTATAAAAGCAAATAGGCTGCTGCTTCTACGGTTAATCTGACTCACTTAGAGTGATCTAAATAGAAATTAAAATACAAGAAAGCCTCACAAAGAGTGAAATATTCAATTACTGATCTTCAGTCTTTTATTAAGACATTTATAAGATTAGCTGAGAAATGATAGATGATAGTTCACAGTGAATACAGGCATCAAAATAAGAGAATCTGCAAAGAAAACACGAAACTGTCAGTTTCTGTTATTCAATGTCCTCTGACTTTAAAAACTAATGTTAGTCTGTGGTGGTTTGACAGGATGAGTGGTGTTGTCACTGTGACTGTGGCCTCCCCTACCCCCTCTTCATCTTGGTGAAATCCACCGCCACCAGTCTATAGGACATGGCCTTCTCATTCAGGTAACGGCTGTATCGTCTGATGAAGGTTGACATGTCGTAACCTGGGAGAGAAAAGGAGCGGATGAGACGGCAGGAAAGAAATATAGTGAGAGACAGCTACAGATCATTTCTACTGTCGACTGTCTATCTGTTGGATATATCTTATACTGTATGACGTGTTTAAATCAACTCATCAGCCACACTGAAGGAACAGTTCAGACTTTCCAGAGCTCTGTGTAACGTCCTTCGAGACTAATCCTGCCCATCTGCTTCTTTAGAAATCAAGACGAAAAACAGAGAACGGGTGCTGGTGTGCTTTACCTTGCAGAGCTCCCTTATCCAGGAAGTTGTTCAGGTTAAACAGAGTGTTTCTGGAGGCCAGGTACTGGATGAAACGCTGAGGAAACAAAGACAGAGGACAAAGGTTAATGTTCAGTAAGATGGAGGTTTGAGAGGTGCTGATCCAAAAATGAAATCTGAAACTCAGAAAACAAATGCTAAAGCACAAATCTAATAAATGAACTGCTGTGTAGACGTTAGTTCAGATCAGAGAGTCACACAATAACTCTAATTAACAGCAACTCCCCTGTTCTGAGAGGTAAAATGAATGTTTTTTGAATGGAGTCTGGTCTGGTGGCTTTGAAGAGGGTGATATGACGGCCTCAGCTCCCCGTCAGAGAGGGCTGCCGGTGAGGAAAAGCTGTGAAATATTATAAATACAGCGTACACTTAAACGGATACTGATTTTTTTTTTTTTTTTAGGTGACTAAAATTCATATTTCTGCTGCTCCCGTCAGACAGCCCTTTACAATGGGGAACTGGTCTTTATACCAGACTGGATTCACAGAAAGTCATTTTACCCCTCAGAACACAAACGGCCCCGCATCAACTAAGATTACTGTATTCGTGTGATGGAAAACTTCATAAGCTTGTAAAAAAATGCCCTAAACCTGCAAAGGTTGTCAAGTGTCCTTTAATGTCAGAGATTATTGAGATGAGTGAAAAGGACTGGCAGTCATTGAGCTCGTTAGCCAGCAGCTAATAACGATGAATGAGATGAAGGCAGCAAACGGCAGCAGCTACGACTCACCAGCCTCAGGTCAGTACAGCGTAAATACACAGTCAATTACTCTCATTAACACAATTAGTTTTACTATTAAGTTTTCTGAAAGTTGATGTTTAAATATGCCACATACTGTATGTACTGATTAACATTCATTTGATTTATTTTACAGCAGCAATCTGACCACTGGATAAACCCAGCTTCATTTTGTTGAAGGTTTTTACAGAGAGGATATCTCTTTGTATCAATCCATAAATCAGCAAAAACTGTTAAGAGCCATAAAAACATCTATTTTGCTATGTTTTTAGGAATAACATGTTTTATAAATCAAGTTATGAATGATGTATGAACAAACGTCTCGATAGAAACCATCAGAATATAGAGAGGAGTGAAACTGGAAAGTTTGGAGGATGTCAGAGCTGCTGAGGTGAAGATTTATGGCTCAGAAAAAAAAAAAAAAACTGGATCAAATTATACACATTTTAAAGACACGACAAGTGAATGAGGTAAAAAAAAAATACTAATAATGACGATTAATCGTCAACTACTAAATTAATCAACTATGTTAATCAGTCTGTTTCAGTAATTTTTCAAGAATAAAAACATCTAAATTGTCTGTAGCTTCTTAAATCTGAACATTTTCAGGTTTCTTTCGTCTTCTATGACACTAGACTGAATATATTTGACATCATCTTGGACTTTACGACACACTGATCAATATTTTATAAACCAAAAAACTAATCGATGGAGATAATAATCGACAGATTAATTGACAATGGAAATGATCATTGGTCAGAGCCTTAGTACAGTAAAATAAACTCCTAATTGTGTAGTTTGGATGTTTTCTTTCCACTCGTCTCAAAGAAGATACGGCATCGAAGCAAAACAGCCCAGCATAAAGAAATGATGATTTTTCCCTGGATGTCTCCTGTTCATCTCTCAAGCAGTTTAAACACAATGGGCTAATTAACTAACACATTTAGGTCATTAGATATGGTCGTTTGACTGTTTTCCTTCCTGCAGAGAAGTCAGAGGTCAGCTAAAGAACAGCAGGGTTTCGTATTTTAGACCCCTGAAGGATTCAGATTTAACCACCTTCCTCAGCCGCTTGCATTGCCTCTGGCTGCTACATTTAAAAATGAACTTTTCTCCTGCTGGTCTTCCCCTCAGTCATTCATTAGGAGTCCTGAGCTGCACACACTGAACTGGTGAGGGAGGACAAATGGCAAGAGGACGCAGTCAGAGAAAATTAATTAACCTTTGAGAGGACGCAGAAGATTGACAGCACAATAAATGATTGTGTAATAACCCTGTGAAAATGTTAATGAGATCACATCTAAAGTCTCCACAAAATGATGAATCATGTCATCACTTTTTGACATCTCTTTTTGTATTTCAACATTTTTCCAGAGCTAACAGAAACCCGACCCGTCTCTTACTTTCCTTCCAACTCAACACTTGTTCGCTCTGACAGATCTGACGCCACTACGCCGCCACTACGCCGCCACTGGAAGCTCTTCTTAGTAACGGTTCATCTATCTATCTATCTATCTATCTATCTATCTATCTATCTATCTATCTCCTCCCATTTTCCAGGGCAGGATTGTTCAGAGCGTCTGCTCTTTTTTCAGCAGCACCTTACCAGATATTTCCACATCCTCAGACTCTCCCACCTGGGAGGTGTTAATCTTACTGTTGGCTACTGAGCAGCTCCTATAGCTTCTTCACCTCCTCTTCTGACAGTTTCTGCCTTTCCTGAGAGAACCTCAGTGTTGAGATATTAATGATGGGGAGAGCTTCACTCGTTCACTTTCTCAGGCCCAGACTTTGAGATTCAAAGAGTAGTTGGACCTTTGGGTGGACTATGATCCCTGAACAGGTGCTGGTAGCTTATCGTCTTGTTCTCGGTCTTCTTGCAGAGATGGGCACTAAACTTTGAGTCAGCATTACAGACTTGTATTGCAAAGACTTGATCTGCAGCTCGCCACTAACCGACTAAACGACACGTCTCCACTTTCTCCCGCTGTACAAAAGTGAAGGCAGAACATTCTGATACGAGAGCTGCCATCTTGAGTCTTATATTTGGAGCCAGAGTCAACGTAGCAGTGATCAGGGGGGCTGGAGACGTGGTAGTTAGTTAGTTAGTTAGTTAGTTCCGGCGCTGTCTGAGGGCAGCTGCCAGCCAGAGTGTGTCTTGTGTATTTACCTTTCTGGCTATTCTTGTGAATTAAAGTAGCAAGTAATTAGCACAAGGATGTGGCTACGCACATTCTTTTTAGTGTTTATATTGATTTCGGCACTTTTTTCGTGTCGGTCCTCCGTTCTCGCGGAGCAGACGCCGGGCTCCATTGTTTACAGCAGGGATCAGCTGTAGAGCCTCCGGAAAAGCGGGGCGGCCACTACGAGACCTGAGATCCCCGAGGAGATCAGGAAGAAATATCGGGGCTGCAGAGGCGGTAGGAGACGATGGCAGGAAGAGGAGATACCGTCCGTATCTCCCCTCCATCATCATGGGGAACGTAAGATCACTGGGAAATAAAATGGAGGAGTTAACATCACTCACAAGGAGCGACAGCGTGTTTCGGGAGGTATCTGTGATGTGCTTCACTGAAACATGGCTGAAGGACATCATCCCGGACTCGGTGCTGAGTTTGGCCGGCTTCCAACTTGTGCAGGCGGACCGGAGTTACGACGAGAGCAGCAAAAAGAAAGGAGGGGGGCTCGCTCTCTACGTGAACAACAAGTGGTGTAACCCCGGACACATTACGGTGAAGGACCGTGTGTGCAGCCTGGACATCGAACTGCTGGCAGTGAGTCTCCGTCCAGAGAGTTTTCCCAGGCCGTGATTATCATTGTTTACGTTCCTCCTTCCGCTAATGCCGCTCGTGTGGATGACGTCATCAGCTCCGTTACCGGGGGACTACAGACGCGGCATCCAAATGCATTCATATCCATCTCCGGTGATTTCAATCACGTCACTCTGACAAAAACACTCCCCACCTTCAAACAGTTTGTGGACTGCCCAACAAGGGAGAATAAAACACTGGACCTGCTGTATGCCAATGTTAAGGAAGCATACAGCTCCATAGCCCTCCCCCCCTGGGCAGATCTGACCACAACCTGGTCCACCTGAAGCCCCTCTATACACCTGAAGTCCAGCGGCAACCAGTGGCCACCAGAACAGTTCGGATCTGGTCCCAGGAGGCTGAGCAGACTCTCCAGGATTGTTTTGAGGAGACCGACTGGGATGTGCTCTGTAATGCTCACGGGGAGGACATCAATGGACTCACTGACTGCATCACAGACTATGTCAGTTTCTGTATGGACACCATAATCCCCACCAAAACTGTGCACTGTTACCCAAACAACAAACCCTGGGTGACCAAGGACATCAAAGCTTCACTAAACAGGAAGAAGGCAGCCTTCAGGAGTGGAGACAAGGAGGAGATGAAGACGGTGCAGACAGAACTGAGGGAGAAAATAAAGGAGGGCAAGGAGTGTTATAGGAGGAAGTTGGAGAGTAAACTCCAACAAAAGAACATGAGGGAGGTGTGGAGTGGCCTCAGAACCATCACTGGCCATGGGACAAAGACGGATCGGGGGATGGTGGGAGACCTGGATGAGGCCAATGAGCTGAACCTGTTTTTCAACAGGTTTGATGAGATGGCCTCTGCCCACTCACCCCCCTGCTCCCCTAACTACACCTCATCCCCTGCTGCTCTCCCTCCTCCTCCTTCACTGCAGCATTCTCTGCCCTCTACTTCGACACCTCCACCTCTCCATCTCCCCACAACACCAGCAGCTGCTCCTGTTCACTCTTCTCATCCCCCGTCTGGACCCTTCACCATCACTGCTGAAGAGGTGAGAAGAGAGTTCAGCAGACTAAGACCTGGCAAAGCTGCAGGTCCCGACGGCATCAGCCCCAGAGTGCTTAAGGGCTGTGCTACCCAGCTGTGCACAGTTTTCAGGCACATCTTCAACCTGAGCCTGAGTCTGATGGTTGTCCCCTCTATGTGGAAAACATCCTGCCTTGTTTCTGTCCCCAAGAAAAAGCATCCAAACACCCACAGTGACTACAGACCAGTGGCTCTGACTTCTCATGTGATGAAGTCAATGGAACGTCTGGTTCTGAAGCACCTACGCTCCCTGACTGGACCATCACTGGACCCCCTGCAGTTCGCCTATCAGCCTCGCATTGGAGTGGAAGACGCCGTCCTCTTTCTGCTGAACAGGGCTTGTACTCATCTGGAGGAGGCAGGCAGCAGTGTGAGAGTCATGTTTTTTGACTTCTCCAGTGCTTTCAACAGCGTCCGACCTGCCCTCCTGAGGTCCAAGCTTCTGGACATGCAGGTGGATGCTCCACTAGTGGCCTGGATCACTAACTACCTCACAGGTCGGCCACAGTATGTGAGGCTGCAGAATGTCACGTCGGACACCATAGTGAGCAGCACGGGGGTCCCTCAGGGAACAGTCTTGTCTCCTTTCCTCTTCACGCTCTTCACCTCGGACTTCAGATACACCTCACCTTCCTGCCATCTGCAGAAGTTTTCAGACGACTCTGCCATAGTGGGCTGTATCAACAGAGATCAGGAGGCTGAGTACAGAGGAGTTGTGGACAGGTTTGTGGGATGGTGTGACCTAAATCATCTCCAGCTCAACATTACAAAAACCAAAGAGCTGGTTTTTGACTTTAGGAAACACAGGACCACTCTTAACCCAGTCAGCATCAGGGGCACAGAGGTGGACATCGTGGAGGATTACAAATACCTTGGTGTCCACCTCAACAATAAAATGGACTGGACAAAAAACTCACAAGATCTGTACAAGAAGGGTCTGAGTCGACTGTATCTACTCAGGAGACTCAGATCCTTTAATGTCTGCAGAACCATGCTGCAGACGTTCTATCACTCGGTGGTGGCCAGCGTCATCTTCTACGCTGTAGTGTGCTGGGGCAGCAGGGTGAAGGTAGCCGACGCCAACAGACTCAGCAAGCTCATCAGGAAGGCGGGTTCTGTCCTGGGAGTGGAACTAGAGTCTTTGGCGGAGGTGTAGGAGAAGAGGATGCTGAGGAAGCTACTCAGTATCAAAGACAACACCTCTCATCCCCTGCAGGCCACTCTGGAGTCCTACCAGAGCACCTTCAGCCGTAGACTGAGACCACCGAGATGCTCAACAGAACGTCACAGGAGGTCTTTTCTCCCTGTGGCCATCAGACTCTATAACTCCTCCCTTTTCTGCTGGACGGACAGGTGACAATACTGGACTTTATGAACACCAGCATCAGTGCAATAATACGGCTTTAATATCACCACCTTTATTTATTTATTTCATGTGCAATAACACCATTACTGTCATCAGTTTTTATTTGCATGTGCAATACTTCACATATGGTAATGCTGTTCAATTAACACTACATTACTGATGTTATCTGTGCAATATGGTTATTTTTCAGTTATTTGATTTCTCACTATTGATGAGAAAAGTACTTTTCCCCTCCTATTTGTACTTATCAATCCTCAGTTCTTATCTCTTTTTTTAAACTTGTTTCTCTATACACTGTGTGATGTTAATTGTGTTGCGTTTTGTACTTTTTGTAAATACTGAGCATCTATGGCACAACAATTTCCTTCGGGATGAATAAAGTTCAATCTTATCTTATCTTATCCAGGTCCCTCCCACACACCTGCTGAGCCAATCACGAGTCCAGCACGGTAGCGACTACATTAGCACCATGGCACCACAACCAACCATAATATCTCCATAACGATATTTATGATCAAACTAACACATGCTCTGTTAGAGACTGGTAACAGTTACAGTTACATCTCCTCACTCAGAGCCGCTGTCAATCATGACATCCCGCCTCTTTTATAGCATCACATAACTAATAAAAACTCTTGAACAAACATCAACGTGATAAGAATTACCTACAATGACAGATCTTTGTAGTTTGGCCCATGTCCCATCCACTGACATGGAGGGGGCGGGGTTTATGACCTTTACTGCAGCCAGACACCTGGGGGCGGAGTTTATGACCTTTATAGCAGCCAGACACCTGGGGGCGGAGTTTATGACCTTTACTGCAGCCAGACACCAGAGGGGGCGGGGTTTATGACCTTTATAGCAGCCAGACACCATGGGGCGGGGTTTATGACCTTTATAGCAGCCAGACACCTGGGGGCGGGTTTATGACCTTTACTGCAGCCAGACACCATGGGGCGGGGTTTATGACCTTTACTGCAGCCAGACACCAGGGGGCGGGGTTTATGACCTTTACTGCAGCCAGACACCATGGGGCGGGGTTTATGACCTTTATAGCAGCCAGACACCTGGGGGCGGGGTTTATGACCTTTACTGCAGCCAGACACCATGGGGCGGGGTTTATGACCTTTATAGCAGCCAGACACCAGAGGGGGCGGGGTTTATGACCTTTACTGCAGCCAGACACCAGGGGGCGGGGTTTATGACCTTTACTGCAGCCAGACACCATGGGGCGGGGTTTATGACCTTTATAGCAGCCAGACACCAGAGGGGGCGGGGTTTATGACCTTTACTGCAGCCAGAAACTTGGGGGGGCGGGGTTTATGACCTTTACTGCAGCCAGACACCAGGGGGCGGGGTTTATGACTTTTACTGCAGCCAGACACCATGGGGCGGGGTTTATGACCTTTACTGCAGCCAGACACCAGAGGGGGCGGGGTTTATGACCTTTACTGCAGCCAGAAACTTGGGGGGGGCGGGGTTTATGACCTTTACTGCAGCCAGACACCAGGGGGCGGGGTTTATGACCTTTATAGCAGCCAGACACCAGGGGGCGGGGTTTATGACCTTTACTGCAGCCAGACACCATGGGGCGGGGTTTATGACCTTTATAGCAAAAGATTTTATACCTAAAAAATAATGTGTTTCCTATATATGCTCATCAATAACTGAATAGAATATAATTCATTTGCAGTAAAACTTCCCAGAAATATTGCTGCCAAGTGAAACCGTTGGGGAGACTTGAGACCTGACTTGAACTCTGGACTCTAAACTTGAGATTTAACTCTGACTCTGTCTCCTAAGACTAGACCCGAACTTGCATCGTGTCCCTGGTGTGCAGTTCAGTGGAAGAAGTCTTGGCTGCCATCCATAGTTTGGGGAACTCGGGCCTCAGGCGTCCCAAAAGCATCTTAACGTTAAGGCCGTCTCTGTCCAACCGACTTAAAATGATCTGAGATTTGCCCGGTTGCCAGTTCCTGATCTGGCACAGAAGCAGCCGTCGCTGGCTGGTTGCAGCATCTGAGGATGTGTGTGAGCGTTTGTGAGCACAAATACACTTGCGGGCATGTGTGTTGGATTCAGCTGCACTGACACGTTTCCAAGGGCTCTGGGACTGTTTAAAAAGGCATAAAGGATTTGATTTCATTCTTGTCCTTTTGTGTGTGTGTTTGCTCAGTGCGAGGACAAAACTTTGTTTAGCTGTCACATGTGGAGACTCAGCTCCCATCTGTGGAGAGAAGTTTAGTCTCACAACAACCACTGATTTGAGGGTTCAGACACTCAAAGCTCCTCTGAATTCTCCATTTTCTCCACCTATCACCACCATCTGCCTACTTAGCTATAAAACCAAGGGCTGTTTGATGGGGTGACGTCACTTTGACCATGCAAACACTCGTCACCCTATCAGCATAAATCACATTTAAGGCTGCATTCACACCAAGTCTTGTTTGAATGTGGTCGTGTGCTTAGGCTGAAGCACAGAGAAGTGCAGGGGGTGTTGTAAAAAACACAGAATGAACTTCTGGAGAAACAAAGACAGACGTAACGCTGTGGGGGCCGATCGGGTAACCGGAGATCTGACCAGGATACCTACGAGGGGAAACGCAGCCATATCTAATGTTACAGTTTATGTGTAGCCTCATGCACCAGTTTAAAAACCACCTCCCATCCTGGATAGTTATTGACAGTAAATGAAATAAAAGCAGACATGGCATACCAGCACCATGGCATCACACAAACACGCCACACAACCTGCGCTCATCGCTGCCTGATTTGGTGTGAATGCAGCTTCACCTCTAGGGAAGTTAATGAGAGTAAGCCAGCAATTTTAACTAAGTCCAGGACTTTGTTTTATTCCAGACAAAGTCCTACATGTTGTGTTTTCATCTCCTCTTAACCCTAACTACGGAAATTTGGCTCAGACAGTAATTAGACAGTCCTTCCTGTCGATCACCACAGGACTTTATTTTTGAAAAAATATGAACAGAAGTCAACTGTGAAAGACAAAATAATTGTGGAACATAGCTATGTTAGGTAGCAAGTATTGGTGACTTGGAACAGAGCTATGTTAGCTAGCTAGTGTTGTTGACGTGGAACAGAGCTATGTTAGCAAGCTAGTGTTGGTGATGTGGAACAGAGCTATGTTAGCTAGCTAGCTAGTGTTGGTGACATGGAACAGAGCTACGTTAGCTAGCTAGCTAGTGTTGGTGACATGGAACAGAGCTATGTTAGCTAGCTAGTGTTGGTGACATGGAACAGAGCTACGTTAGCTAGCTAGTGTTGGTGACGTGGAACATAGCTATGTTAGCTAGCTAGTGTTGGTGACGTAGAACATAGCTATGTTAGCTAGCTAGTGTTGGTGACGTGGAACATAGCTATGTTAGCTAGCTAGTGTTGGTGACATGGAACAGAGCTGTTAGCTAGCTAGTGTTGGTGACGTGGAACATCGCTATGTTAGCTAGCTAGTGTTGGTGACAAAGTCCTACATGTGTTTTCATCTCCTCTGAACCCTAACCCTAACTACGGAAATTTGGCTCAGACAGTAATGAGACAGTCCTTCCTGTCGATCACCACGGGACTTTATTTTGGAAAAAATATGAACAGAAGTCAACTGTGAAAGACAAAATAATTGTGGAACATAGCTATGTTAGGTAGCAAGTATTGGTGACTTGGAACATAGCTACGTTAGCTAGCTAGTGTTGTTGACGTGGAACAGAGCTATGTTAGCAAGCTAGTGTTGGTGATGTGGAACAGAGCTATGTTAGCTAGCTAGCTAGTGTTGGTGACATGGAACAGAGCTACGTTAGCTAGCTAGCTAGTGTTGGTGACATGGAACAGAGCTACGTTAGCTAGCTAGTGTTGGTGACGTGGAACAGAGCTATGTTAGCTAGCTAGCGTTGGTGACATGGAACAGAGCCAACGTTAGCTAGCTAGTGTTGTTTCTGGCAAAAATTGAAGCAAAGGCAACTGGACTCTGAAGACGTTTCGACCCTTATCCAAGTGGCTTCATCAGTTCGAACACTACAGTCTGACTAGTCCCCACTAGTGCAACGTTAGCTAGCTAGTGTTGGTAATGTGGAACAGAACTATGTTAGCTGGCTAGTGGTGGTGATGTAGAACATAGCAATGTTAGCTAGCTAGTGTTGGTAATGTGGAACAGAACTATGTTAGCTGGCTAGTGGTGGTGGTGATGCTTATTGTCTAAGATGATAGATGTAGTTCACTAAGCGGTTTCACACTAAACTAAATGATACTATGACAAACTGAGACTTTTAGGACTGGATAAATTATCTTTTACACAGCCCTACTTAGTGTGCTAACATGCTAAAACTAAGATATGGTAAATACTCCATCTTCTAAACATCAGCTTGTTAGCTACTAGTCTATTTGGTCATCTATTATTTCAGTTTTGAATGTAAATATGTGGTTAAATGTGTGTTCTTAGGAACATGACACACTAAGAGGTTGGATGAGATGCTCTTTCAAGTTCAATTTTTAGAAATGAGATTTTACAGACTGGGAACGTGATGACTTTCAGTAGAAAGTGAAGCCCGGTTAAGACAGGAACTTTGTCTAGATGGTCATGGATAAAGAGAGGAAAGAGGGAGCGATAGCTTCAATAAGTTCTTTCTGTCTCATCTGCCGTCGTCCTCATCAAAAGTCCATCTGACGAGAGTCTGCGTCTTTCAGATCCAAAGGCAGCGGCAGCGAGAACCCACGCAGAACGCAAGGATGTAGTTCAACAGGAGAAAGTCTATAAAAGGGGCAGAAACACTCGGCACAGAGGGAGGCTCAGAAAACCCGCTGAGCTCCAGCTTATTCAGCGAAGACGCTTCCAAGAAAAAGATGCTGCTCTAAGAGGAGATTCACATTTCTGAAAAGGTGTATGAATAGAGAGGAGAGTAGAAAGATAGAGAGATAGAGGAAGGGAGGCAGAGAAGCAGGTCGACTTGTCAAATAATTCATGTTAGCATATCGGAGAACAAACTTATGTATTATTGATGCATGTAGATCCTGGCTACTCCCTGCCTCTCCCAACCTCAACATAGCTATACATAGAGCTACCAGCATGCCCTCTTTCTCTCTCCACCTCTTCTCCTTCCACGTCTTTTTCTCAAAAGTGCACGTTGGTGGTTTCCCTAGTAACCGAACACCATGGCCTCAGCACTGACCTGAAGTGGTTTTCTCTTTTCTGTTTTTGAATCATGTAGTCATGTTATGTTGAGGAGAAGCCAGGGCTGGAGACGGTCAGAGCATTCTGATTGTGTCTGGATGAAGATCTAAAAATACTGTTTAAAATGAGACGAGAGCGACCGATTCCTCTTGTTCTCAGTCACACAGGCTTAAATAGGTTTATACACTCACCGGCCACATAATTAGCTACACCTGTTCAATTTCTTGTTAACACAAATAGCTAATCAGCCAATCACATGGCCGCAACTCAATGCATTTAGGCATATAGACGTGGTCAAGACTAGAGGTTGACCGATCAATCCGTTGGCTGATTAACTAACATTTTTTCATGATCATCATCGGCCGATGTCTGTGCATATAAAGCCGATTTTCAAGCAGGCTCATCAGCGGGCAGCCCGGTTTGTTGTTGCTGTAGAACAGGTGTGACTCCGCCCCCCTTGTGTCAATCAAACTGCGGTTCTACCAGCAGACCTCAGCAGTGTTGCCAGATTAACGACTTTGTCGCTATATTGAGCAAGTTTTCACACCCCTCTCCTGACTATTTTTCAAAAAAGTGACTAGTGACAAATCTAGTGCTAGACCAGGCCCTGGCCCTGGCCCTGGCCCTGGAGCTGGCCCTGGCCCAGGAGCTGGCCCAGGCCCTGGCCCTGGAGCTGGCCCAGGCCCTGGCCCTGGAGCTGGCCCAGGCCCTGGAGCAGGCCCAGGCCCTGGCCCTGGAGCAGGCCCAGGTCCTGGAGCAGGCCCAGGCCCAGGTCCTGGAGCAGGCCCAGGCCCTGGAGCAGGCCCAGGCCCTGGCCCTGGAGCAGGCCCAGGTCCTGGAGCAGGCCCAGGCCCTGGCCCTGGAGCAGGCCCAGGTCCTGGAGCAGGCCCAGGCCCTGGCCCTGGAGCAGGCCCAGGTCCTGGAGCAGGCCCAGGCCCTGGCCCTGGAGCAGGCCCAGGTCCTGGAGCAGGCCCAGGCCCTGGCCCTGGAGCAGGCCCAGGTCCTGGAGCAGGCCCAGGCCCTGGCCCTGGAGCAGGCCCAGGTCCTGGAGCAGGCCCAGGCCCTGGCCCTGGAGCAGGCCCAGGTCCTGGAGTAGGCCCAGGCCCTGGCCCTGGAGCAGGCCCTCCTAGCTGCAGTAACAGCAGATGTTCATCCTCTGCGTCCAGACTGCAAATGACCACACAAAACCGCCGCCGGCTGGATGTAAATGTAAAATTTTCTTTGTCTTAAATAAATTACTACACTAAAAGCTGTGCTACATTTCACTCACACGGCCTGAGTCCTGGACCAGACCGGCTGCTTGACATGCAGTTTGACCCTCATATTGACCATTTCATGTCATTAGAAATGTCTTTTATATTTATTTTAGACAGAAAAAGGTCTAGAAACACTGAAAATAATAGTAATAATGCACAATTAAAATCCCATACTACATTCATGGAGCCCTGCTAGTTGCAGCATGTCTCAACACCGTCCTGCACATATTTCAGAATAAAGCCTGTGTTAACAAATGAAGGCGTTCTGCCTACAGAAAAAAAAAAAAAAAAAACACTGGTGTTTTATTTTGAAATGAAAGCAGGAAGAGTGACATTTTCTACAGCTGTCTAGACTGAAACTGTAGTAATGCTGCTGACCTGATGTTGATATACAGTCAGAAGATCACCTTCACGGTCTGTTGCTGCTGTAAAAGAAAATAAGGCGAGACCTCGAATCTCTAGGAGAGACGCAGATGACGGCGGTGTGGAAGCAACCATCATCCTTTGCAATCAGCAGCCCCATATAGGGTTACTACAAGAACCGACATTTTGGTACCAAATTGATGCAAAAATTCTGAAAATGTGATGGTCCTCATTTTTCTACAGTACTGTAGGTACCGTTAGGGCTGGAGATGAAATCTGGACATGCACTGTGTGATTTTAACCCATTTCTGGCCTGAAGTTTGAGCCACACAAGTCATTTGAGGGTCAGACCAAATTTCAGTTTACCTTGTCATCAGACTCCTTTCTGTTGAGGAACTGAAGCTGTATTGTTACCACTCATAAAGCCAGTCATTTTACCTTGTACAACACAGGAGCTGCTGGTCTGCTGCTGCATCCATCAGTTAGTTTGATTGTATTATTGTGACTCTCTGATCTGAACTAATGTGGCGTCCACAGCAGGAGGTTGATGAGCTTCCTGCTGGTTCTCCAGACTGGGAGCATGCCGACCGGCATCCAAGTTACTGTATGAAACGTTAATACACTGACCATAAGGATGTACAGCACATATAGTCTACTGTAAGTGTAGCAGCGTCATCATGTACAAACCACACAGGAAAAAGTATTTTAATAGTGAAATTATACACACAAACTTTGACCAATGGGAAGCTATAAAATTATATAAAAACCTAAAAAATACTACTACAACAACTACTACTACTAATAATAATAATAGTAATAATAATAGTAATAATGGACCCCCCCACCACCACCACCAATCTGACAATCATTTCAGATGAAGCAAACTGCCCCCTTTACATATTAAATTAGAGCTGCCTCTTCTTATCTAAATATAACTAACATTTCTCATTTTTCTACCCAAAGGAAGTAATCAACTGTAACTCAAGGCTGAAACAGAAGTGCATAACCTGCCCAGAAAAAGTTGTTCTCCCCGACTTCAGATCTTTTTCATCTCTCCTCCCTTTGGTATAAAAATATAAATCACAGACCGGCCTGGTTGGTAAACATGAGTGGCCTGTGAGCAGCTTACTGACGTCACATTACATGATATCTGGGAAGCTGAAACAGTTCCCGCTCTGCCCTCTTTGGACCTGCCAACGTGTACACAGCAGAGCCAGGGTTAGGGTTCGGGAGGGTTAGGGTTAGGGAGGAGGCCACCTGGGTCAAATATCTCTTTTTAAAGTCACATCTTGCCATAACTACTGTTTACAGGGGATACAGACGGGTTACCTCCACAGGGTGGGGGGGGTCAGGGGAGTCTTTTGGCTACCGCGCTCAACTCGACACAAAACTCGACAGAAGTGAGCGCAAACGAGTGCTGGTGAAAAAGGTGATGACTCACATGAGAAGAATGAGTCGTGATCAGGCTGCGTTGAATGAAAGTAGCTCTTACGCAAGCAAACAGACGTGTGGGCAGATACATGAGCACATACACACAAAGTGCCTGGGATTCTCCTCCTCCTCCTCCTTTCTCCTACGTAGTAGCTCTCCTCTTCTCTTATGCAACCAACCATTTAGCCTCTGAATCCAATCTAAGAGTGAAAGAGACGGAGTCAAAGGGAAGCTGGGTGGGTGGCAGGATTACAGTGTGAATCTGAGCCTACGAGGTGATGGAGCTGGAAGTGCGAGTGGACTGCAGCTCTCGTGGGAGGCGTTGTGTCTTGTTGGTGGATGAGTGTATCTGCGAGGTCAATGATGCAGCTAAGCAACATGAGTCATTGTTTCAAATGCTAATGCACGCACTAAAACAACAAACTAAGTAAGAGTTCAGTTGTCTCTATTGACAGAAACACCAGGTGTAAAGAGTCAGGTAGTGTAGAGACATACCGATCGATCAGCCGCCGGTCGAAACCGGCCAGCTGATCATCTGTGACCGCGGACTGGCTGATCAGGATCATTTATTTTTACATTGTGCACACAGAAGAAGACAGCCGAAAGCTATTAGCATTAGAAAAACCTAAAATCCAAAATAAGCCACAAAGGAAGAACATTAAAAACATCTGTAATCACTTTGAGATTCATTTGATTAAGAGAGAGAAGGTCCTGCAACAGTAGACTGTAGATAAGAAGAGGACGTAGTCACCGTGATGTCACCCATCGGTTCATGGACCACCGTTTCCAAACTCGAGTTCAGCATTTTGGCTGTCACCGTCTTGGTTTTCTTGCAACCAGCAGTGACACGAGAGGGTGGAGCTAAGAAGAACGCTGAATGATTTTACAGGTGACCAAAATATTACAATTAACTTTGATGAAATGAAAACACACAGTGAAAGGGTTAAAGTTAAAGACAAAACACAGACAACTCCCAGAGTGGACAACACTGTGGTAGTGACCTGTCAATCATCAGGTAGCCCCACCCTACAGCGTCCCCTGCTTTCTGGTCTATCTGACTCTAAATGGACCATAATCTACTAAATGAACATCCTGCTGTACTGAAGAAGACTGAAACTAGAGACTGAGACCACAAACTGATGTTTCCAGTGTTTACTGAGGTAATCAATCAGAGAGGAGGATCATTTTCTAGAGACTCTATAGACCCAGAGGAGTCGCCCCCTGCTGGCTGCAGACAGGATGAAGGGTTAAGACTTCACCTCTCAGACCTCAAACACACTGCACACATAAAGAGTTGTTGTTTTTCATGTTGGCGTCCATGATAACAGGTCAGAGCAGCCACAGTGCCTGCGTAAGACACAGCTGAGACAAGTCACTGAGACAAGTCACTTCTAAAGATTCGAGATCTCGCCTATTTTTGATGCGAGCCACATGTTTCATGGCAGCAACAGCCAGTGAAAGTGATCGCTTGATTGTATATTGACATCATATCAGCAAAATGACTATGCTTTCGATGACTATATTTGTAGGAAATGTCACGGACATAAAAAAAAAGTTGAGATATTTTTTAAATCATCACTTCCTGCTTTCATTTCAAAATAAAAGCCCTCTAGCATTTTTTTTTCCAAGGGCAGAACTCCTTCATTTGTTAATACAAGGCTTTTATTCTGAAATATGTGCAGGGCAGTGCTGTCGAACTTGCAGTGACTTGCAGGGCTCCATGAAGGAATATAAAACTGGATTTTAATTGTGGATTATTACTGTTATTTACAAATGAGCGGACGTTTCTTGACCTTTCCCTGTCTGAAACAAATATAAATGACAATTATAATGACATGAAATGGCCATTATGTGGGTCGAATCTGTGCAGAAAGAGCAGCAGCAGCAGAAACGCAGCCAGTGTGAACAATAGACGCGTGAATCGCGCCACCACGCGCCACCACGCTCCACCACGCGCCACCACGCTCCACCACGCGCCACCACGCTCCACCACGCGCCACCACGCTCCACCACACTCCACCACGCTCCATATATACTGATGTCTCCATTCATTATATCGTACTAAGACGCAGGCTAAAGCCAACAGGTCACATGTAAAGTCAGCATCAT
Source organism: Pterois miles (assembly GCA_947000775.1). Taxonomy (NCBI): domain Eukaryota; kingdom Metazoa; phylum Chordata; class Actinopteri; order Perciformes; family Scorpaenidae; genus Pterois; species Pterois miles. The sequence continues at coordinate 4,572,745 of CAMQGK010000478.1, read as the reverse complement.
CACCAGTTCATGATCCCTGTATAAGTCACAGAAATAAAGAAAACACACTCGTTAGACACACACAAGCTGTTAACTTTCAGACTGATGACTGACTGATTTATCTGGCTAACGTGAAGCTACCTCTGAGAATGTTGGCTGTGGTTTCTGGAGAGTAAACTTTCAGATGAGCAAAATGAGCAAATGCAGTGAGCAGGACAGAGCTGCTAAGGTTAGCCTAAACTCTGATACCATTCACCATCAGCTTCCAAACAGAGGAGGAATACAACAGGGCTGTTTTTAACATAATCTGCAACCAAGATGGCGACGCCCAAAAACCAAGATGGTCACGGCCTAAAACCAAGATGTCTACTGCCAAAAATCAAGATGGCGATGGTCAAAAACCAAAACAGTGATGGTCAAAAACCAAGATGGCGACGGTCAAAAAACAAGATAGAGACGGCCAAAATGCAGAACTCAAGGCTTCAAAACAGCAGTCCACCAACCAGTGGGCGACGTCATGGTGACTACGGTTAAAAACACACCACTTCAACATGTGAAGAAATGCAAAGCCCGACAAGCCTGCTGTGCTTAGTTATGGTTAATAAGCAACAATTGACCAATTGCTGTCCTGAGGAGGAACAAATCAAATCAGTCATGTGTCAGCAGACACTCCAAAAATCAATAACCATGGATTAGTATTGAAGACAAAAAACAGTAACAAAAAACACAGATCCCTGACAGAGAACCTCTGTGGAACTGGTTTTACCCTCAAAGAGTCTGCTGAACCGGGTAGGACAGACGGATGGACAGATGGACGAATGGACGGACAGATGGATGGACTAACGGACAGTTGGATGGTCAGACTGACAGACAGACGAATGGACTGACGGACGGACCAACAGACTGATGGACTGACAGACAGACAGACTGAGGGACTGACGGATAGACGGAATGAGGGACTGATAGACTGACAGACTGAGGGACTGACAGACAGACGGACTGAGGGACTGAGGGACAGACGGACTGAGGGACTGATAGACTGACAGACTGAGGGACTGACAGACAGACGGACTGGGGGACTGAGGGACAGACGGATTGAGGGACTGACAGACAGATGGACAGAGGGACTGAGGGACTGACGGACTGATAGACTGACAGACTGAGGGACTGAGACTGACAGACTGAGGGACTGACGGATAGACGGAATGAGGGACTGATAGACTGACAGACTGAGGGACTGACAGACAGACGGACTGAGGGACTGAGGGACAGACGGACTGATAGACTGAGAGACTAACAGACAGATGGACTGAGGGACTGATAGACTGACAGACTGAGGGACTGACGGATAGACGGAATGAGGGACTGATAGACTGACAGACTGAGGGACTGACAGACAGATGGATTGACAGACAGACGGACTGAGGGACTGATAGACTGACAGACTAAGGGACTGACGTATTGATGAACTGACGAATGGACAGCTGGACGGATGGAATGACAGACAGACTGAGGGACTGACGGACAGACAGACTGAGGGACTGACGGACAGACGGACTGAGGGACTGACAGACAGATGGACTGAGGGACTGACAGACCGACGGACGGATGGACTGACAGAGGGACTGACAGACTGACAGACTGACAGACTGAGGGACTGACAGACTGAGGGACTGACAGACTGTGGGATTGACAGACTGAGGGACTGACGGATAGACGGAATGACAGAGGGACTGACGGACAGACAGACTGATGGACTGACAGAGGGACTGACGGACAGACGGACTGATAGACTGAGGGACTGACGGACAGACGGACGGATGGACGGACGGACTGACGGACAGACGGACGGACGGACGGACGGACGGACTGACGGACAGACGGACTGACAGAGGGACTGACAGACAGACAGACTGACGGACGGATGGACTGACAGAGGGACTGACGGACAGACGGACTGATAGACTGAGGGACTGACGGACAGACGGACGGACGGACGGACTGACGGACAGACGGACTGACAGAGGGACTGACAGACAGACGGACTGACGGACGGATGGACTGACAGAGGGACTGACGGACAGACGGACTGACAGAGGGACTGACAGACAGACAGACTGACGGACGGATGGACTGACAGAGGGACTGACGGACTGATAGACTGAGGGACTGACGGACAGACGGACGGATGGACGGACGGACGGACTGACGGACAGACGGACGGACGGACTGACAGAGGGACTGACGGACAGACGGACTGACAGAGGGACTGACAGACAGACAGACTGACGGACGGATGGACTGACAGAGGGACTGACGGACAGACGGACTGATAGACTGAGGGACTGACGGACAGACGGACGGACGGACGGACGGACTGACGGACAGACGGACTGACAGAGGGACTGACAGACAGACAGACTGACGGATGGATGGACTGACAGAGGGACTGACGGACAGACGGACTGATAGACTGAGGGACTGACGGACAGACGGACGGACGGACTGACAGAGGGACTGACAGACAGACAGACTGACGGATGGATGGACTGACAGAGGGACTGACGGACAGACGGACTGATAGACTGAGGGACTGACGGACAGACGGACGGACGGACTGACAGAGGGACTGACGGACACACACTACTTTTCCTCTACTGATCACACCGATGCAGCCAGTTGACTTGAGTCGGGAAGCCCGTTGATTTGCCTGAGCCTGAGGAAGTGCGTCAGCCTGGAGGTTTTACTGTTCACAGATAGGATGTCTGCTCATGCGCTGCAGTCCGCCTCCACACTAATCATCTTCATGTTCGCCACACCAGCAGCTGATGGGAAGCATGCATGTGATGACTCTGTGCATTCAGGCTCTTCAGATTATCAGCAGTGACCCGTATTAGAGTCAGGGTGACCTCCCACTCACATAGCATCCTCCCTGTCCATGGTCCCTTTGACACAGTGCTTGAGTCAGCACATCTCTTCACCCGCTCTCCTCTTTCTGCCTTTAACTCTCCCTCTTTCCTTCTTCTTCCTTCCTTCTGTTTCCTGTCTTTCATAATATCTCATACACCGTATCTTTGCTGAGATCTCTGCCTCTGTCTGAGTCCTTGCTTTCCCAGAGGAGCGAGTAGCGATGAGAGTGCTTTGCCGCTGAAACAAATGGGCCGTCCCCTATCTGGGACACTGGTGGCGGTGGTGAGGTGGCGACTCACAATGCCATAAAAACACACATTGTTGTCTCACACACCTTACTGTACCGTCCTCTCTATACACAGAAAAGGAGAGCGGCGTCCTGCTGCCATCAGCACTTTCACCGGTGTCCTCGCCAGACCGTCCCTATCTCCTCTCATGTCCTTAATGACTCTCACACTCTGTCTAGTGTCTCTCCTTCCTTCGCCCTCCCTCTTTCAGACGTACTCCATTCTATGCCTGCATTCAGTTTTGATGTACAGACTCGCAGCTCTCCATCCAGATTCCCGAAGCACTTAGATACAATCAATCACACTGTAATTTTCCCCGCTGACGCTTACAACTATCCTGTCCTGAGGAATAAAGCATGATGGGTAGTATTTCTGAGGACTTGACGTCCTTGAAAACACACTCCCCAAAAAGGGTTTCACAGCAGTGTTATACTGTACCTCGTGGTCTGGCAAATCTTTGTGTTGTGACATTTGTTGAAGTCACTGAGGGAAAACTAGGAGCACTATTAAAAAGGCTATTCACCATAAAAATAAATAAGTATGTGTGAGGCCGAGAGGTTGGGGTCGCAGGGGGCTGATTTTCTGCTGTTTTCAGTTGGTGTCCAGCATTTGTTCTCATGAATAGTCTTTAGGAAAACAGAAAGCATGATTAGTAAAAACTGTTCCTGTTTTTTTAACTCAAGCATCAGGATAAATAAGATGAAGTGGAAGAAACAGAAATCTTCAACTTCAGGACTAAATAACCATCTTCTAAGACAGCAGTTGTACAGTGAAGAGGCACATTTATCTGCATCACCAAATGGTGGACCGAGTGTCGGTCCCATCTGGACCCCTGACCAAGTCATGATAAATTAAGGGGAATAAACAGTCACAAATGCTTTTTTCTGGCTGTTGCAGTGCAGCTAATCCAGCTAATATGCATCAGTTTCACTCAACTGAACCAATCAAATCAAAGGTTTACTGTAGTTGAGGACAGCATGGAGCACCTGACCCTGCAGACTGTCAGACCAGTTTACCTGGTTTAACCTTTAACCTCTGACTTACAGCTGTGAGTCTCCACTATGGACATTATTGAAACCAAGGACCCAGTCCACATGTGCATGAGAGTGAGTAACTGCATTCAAGACAAGATTCAACCCGCTGGCAGGGTCGTCACAGGAAACGAATACAAACTTTAGAAAGATGAACAAATAAATACAAAATGTGCTGCTCAAAGCTCTGTTTGCACTACAGATGCAACTAACCATTATCTGCATTGCCCATTATTTTCTCCATCAATCAATTAGTTGTTTGATCTTCTCAGAAAAATGAAAATTGAAATGTCTGAAAATGGTGAGAGTGAGAAGCCCAAGACGATGTCCTCTAAAGTCTTGTTTTGTCCACAACTTAAAAATATTCAGTTTACTGTCACAGGAGGAAAGAAACCAGAAAATATTCACATTTAAGAGGCTGCAGTCAGAGAATTTAGTCTTTTTTAGTCGATTAATTTAATAGTTGACAACCAATCGATTCATTGTTGGAGCGGCAGTTTGTTTTTTCTAAAAGAGGCACAGTTTTTAAATTAATTTCATTCAGATGATTCTGTCTTGTTTTCTTTAAACTGAGATGGAGGCCCGAGGTTCACTGTGCTACGACTAAGTTTATTTAGTATTAGTATTTATAATATTATTATATCAGAGTAAAGATAGCTGGTTCTCACAGACAAGAGCCACACAAATTTAATGTATCCTACTTTGAAAATAAATATTCTTGAAAATGACACTGAAATGTACGATGTTGATTTATTTGATAGACGAACAGTATATGTAGGCTATAGGACGGGTATATGGGTATTTGGAGGTGTGGGCCTTGGCTGGGAGGAAATGTGAGTATTTGGACCTCTATGAATTTTAACTGAATACTACTGACCTACATGGTCATTTTTATTAGTCAACATTTGAATTAGTCCAATAGGCTGATTTATGAAACTGACAATGCCATCAGCCTCCGCTGTACTTTATGTTCACTGCTAATTAGCAACTGTTAGCATGCTAAGGCACAAAACTAAAGCTGTGTCCAAATTCAGGTACTTCCGTTAGTACACTTCATGTAGTACTCTGTGTACACTATGTACTTTCTTCTGTAGAGCGTGATTTTCAACAGTTCAGAAGCTCAGTAGATCAGCTGGTGACAGTCAGACACGGACATCAGGCCGTATCGACCGTAACTAAATTCATAAGGATAAGTTAACCCAAAAATGGCATCCGTCACACTACAGTATAGTAATATTTAGTGGAAAAATGCATAACTAAAAGTTGTATAGTTTGCCATTTCAATTGCAACCACTTAAGCTTCCTCAACAGCCATTTTCATTAGTTTGAAACAGGTTGGTAGCCCCTCACTACACTAAAAATAGCAAGTGGAAGTTCAGAAGTACACAAACTGAGACACAGCATAAGATGGCAAACATGCTAACCATTAGCATGTTAGCATGTCAAGTCTATTTTTGTTTATAAAGTTGTAAGAAACAGTCTGTGAACCTTTGGGATTTCTTGGATTTCTGCATAAATTGATCATAAAATGTGTTCTGATCTTCATCTAAGTCTCAACAACAGACAATACCGCACAAAAACTAATACCGCACAAAAAATTATATGTTTTCATGTTTTTATTGAACACAACATGTAAACATTCACAGAGCAGGGTAGAAAAAGTATGTGAACCTCTGGATTTAATACCTGGTCGACCCTCCTTTGGCAGCAACAACCTCAACCAGATGTTTCCTGTAGTAGCAGATCAGACCTGCTCAGCGGTCAGGAGGAGTTCTGGACCGATCCTCTTTACAAACCTGGTTCAGTTCAGTGATGTTCTGGATGTCTGGTGTGAATCTGTCTCTGGAGGTCCTGAGGTCAGGACTCGGACTGGGCCGCTCCAGAAGGCCTATTTTCTTCTGTTGGTGATCTACTTCTCTGCTTTGGGTCGTTGTCCTGTTGGATCACCATCCTCTGCTGAGCTTCAGCTGGAGGACAGATGGTCTTAAGTTAAGAAGATCAGAACACATTTTATGACCAAGTTATGCAGAAATCCAAGTAATCCCAAAGGATCACAGACTGAATACAGTTGCAAGAAACAATCACTTTTCACCATGATATCTGAAACTTTTCTCCTCATTACATTATAGTAATTTGAATGTTTGTGACATGTTAGGCACTGAGCATTAGCTCAGGTGTACTAGAACTGGCACAATTAAATATTAATCACAATCATGATTTTGACTTCCCACAATTAAATGAACATGATCAACTGTGATATTGACCTTTAAAATGTTCAGCTTATACAAAAAAATCAAGTGATTCCAAAACTAACAGCTGGAGATGCATCGTCAATCAGCAGCTGATTAAAGCATGGCCGGTTTTCAACAGTCTCATGTATCCACATACTGTATATAAACACGTGCCAAAATAAGTCCAAAATAAGCCGTAAAGGAAAACCTTTAAACACACCTGGAACAACGATCTTCTTATAAATGATGAATGTTGTGAACACAGGATGCAGTTTTCTTCTTCATTCAGTTGTGACAATGGCACCGGTGTGTTGCTCTCAGTTTGGTTGGTGATTTTGCTGTGTCTCATCCTTGGCACTCTACAGATCGTCTCTGCTGGTGTACGATCGCCAAACTCTCTTGGACATAATGTCAAAGATCTGAGTGTGTTTGATCAGGATGGACACAAAACTTTGCCCCCACTCCTATCGGGAATCCTGACTCACCTGCACCAGGCCTCGGCCTTACCCCCTTGGAGAAAGCATCTCCCTCGCTGTGGTAAATGTAGCGGTAGGCTGGAGAAGCTGAAGGTCTGCCTGGCAAGCACTTCCTTAATTTCGCCCGTTTCCCAGACAGAACATGGGTTATCTCCTCCCTTCATTGTGCCCTGGCGTGTCTTGGACCCCATCAACACCTGCCTGGTTCCTGTTGCCGGCCTGGATGAGTGACTCCAGCCTCTCCGCCCCTGCTCTCCTCAGGTTCGCCAGCGTGGGCTGAATCTCCGAAACCTGAGGATGCTGTGCCGGGCTTCGCAATCCGCCGAAACACAAGCCACATCTCCCGCCAGTATTGGCGTGGTGAACACCAGATGATTGCCTAACAAATCTTTTATCCTGAGAGATTTCTTCAGCTCCAGTGGCCTGGATTTCTTCTGTGTGACAGATGGATCGGTGTTGGTGATTGCAGCGATCTTGTTGAACTTGTACCGGATGGCTGTTCTAATTTTAACTCCCTGCGGACGTCGAGGAACAGCAACTGTTCATAAAAATGACGTCAAATGTAAGCAGTGCGCCGTATCATCTTCAGCAGCTTTGAAGTGACTTTATTTGAGGTGGGTCTCTCTGATCCGGTGCTGTGCGTTGTCATCTATCGAACCCCCAAATATAATAAGGACTTTGTGAATTTCTCCATTTTCCTGGCTGGAATCATGCCCAACTATGATCGTGTTTTCATTGTTGGGGATTTTAACATACATGTGTGCTGTCCCGAAAACCCAATGGTGAAGGACTTTTTAATGTTATTTCCTCCTTTAACTTGGTGCAGTTTGTGTCTGGTCCCACATACCAACATGGACCCAGCTCAGACCTCGTCCTCTCCTATGGTTTGTCTGTGTTTAACCTTGAGATCAGTGATAATGTGTTCTCTGATCTCGTGCCCATAATATTTAACGTTGGCTTCTCCAGTGCTGCAGTTAAACCTAGTGCTCCTGCTCGGTGCTGTCGGTCTTTTAACCCTCTCACTGCCGGTCAGTTCGCTGCTTTCCACCAGCTCTGTCTCTTCCCACTCCCCCTCTCTTGATATGGAGGAGCTCAGTTCCAGTTGTCACTTCTCCTGCCAAACTCTACTGGACTCTGTAGCTCCATTAAAGGCCCAGCAGCCTAAAGCTAAACCCGAGCCCTGGTTCAGCAACAGGACTCGGGCAGCTAGAGGGGAGTGCTGCCGAGCTGAACGCAGGTGTTAACGGACTGCTGGCGTCATTACCAGGACACTGCTAAAGAAGCTAAAAGAGAACACTTGTCAACCATTATCGTGAATAATCACCATAACCCTGGTGTGTTATTTAAAATCACTGACTCTGTTTTTAGTGCTTGGTAGCATCCACTGAAATGTGTACAGACTTCCTGCTCTTTTTTATTGATGAGGTTGTTACCTCCAGGGCTCTTATCTCAGCTCCAGCCGCTGACCCCTTGGCTTCTGTCGGCTGCCGGACTGTGTTTGAGAAGTTTCAGCCTGTGATGCTGTCGTCTTGAAAAGAGGAGGTTGGCCATATGAAGCCATCAGGTTCCCCTTGTGATTCTGTCCCTCCTCATTTTTTGAAAGAGGTCTTCCCCAGTATCGAGCAGTCAGTTCCGGACATTAGTAACAGCAGTCTGTCTTCTGGCGTTGTGCCCATTAGTTTTCAACCTGCTGTAGTGCAACCACTGCTTAAGAAACCTGGTCTGGATCACAGTGTTTTGGCTAATTTTAGGCCCATCTCTAAGCTGCCCTTTATTTCTTAAGTCTTGGAGAAAGTTGTTTATGCTCAACTGAAAGTGTTTCTGGATGAGCATGATATTCTGGAGGTTTTCCAGTCAGGTTTGTTAGCAGTCAGCATTGTTAAGAGTCCTCAATGACATCCTCCTGGCTAGCAACTCTGAAGATTTTGTGATTCTTGTTCTGCTAGACGTAAGTGCTGCCTTTGACACAATAGACCAGAATGTTCCAACAAAGAGGGGATGGAGGGAGGATGGAGGCTCAGGGTGAGAGGCTGGGGATGAGAGGTGAGAGACTAGGGGTGAGAGGCTGGGGATGAGGGGTGAGAGACTAGGGGTGAGAGGCTGGGGATGAGAAGTGAGAGGTGAGAGGCTGGGGATGAGGGGTGAGAGGCTGGGGGTGAGAGGTGAGAGGCTGGGGGTGAGAGACTGGGGATGAGAGGCGAGAGGCTGGGGATGAGGGGTGAGAGGCTGTGGGTGAGAGGTGAGAGGCTGGGGGTGAGAGACTGGGGATGAGAGGTGAGAGACTGGGGATGAGAGGTGAGAGGTGAGAGGCTGGGGTGAGAGGTGAGAGGCTGTGGATGAGGGGTGAGAGGCTGGGGATGAGGGGTGAGAGGCTGTGGATGAGGGGTGAGAGGCTGGGGGTGAGAGGTGAGAGGTTGGGGGTGAGATACTGGGGATGAGAGGTGAGAGGTGAGAGGCTGGGGGTGAGAGGTGAGAGGCTGGGGGTGAGAGGCTGGGGGTGAGAGGTGAGAGGCTGGGGGTGAGAGGCTGGGGGTGAGAAGTGAGAGCTGAGAGGCTGGGGATGAGAGGTGAGAGGCTGGGGGTGAGAGGTGAGAGGTGAGAGGCTGGGGTGAGGTGCTGAGGATGAGAGGTGAGAGGTGAGAGGCTGGGGATGAGAGGTGAGAGGTGAGAGGCTGGGGATGAGGGGTGAGAGGCTGGGGGTGAGAGGCTGGGGGTGAGAGGTGAGAGACGGGATGAGAGGGGAGAGGCTGGGGATGAGGGGTGAGAGGCTGTGGGTGAGAGGTGAGAGGCTGGGGGTGAGAGACTGGGGATGAGAGGTGAGAGACTGGGGATGAGAGGTGAGAGGTGAGAGGCTGGGGTGAGAGGTGAGAGGCTGTGGATGAGGGGTGAGAGGCTGGGGATGAGGGGTGAGAGGCTGGGGATGAGGGGTGAGAGGCTGTGGATGAGGGGTGAGAGGCTGGGGGTGAGAGGTGAGAGGTTGGGGGTGAGATACTGGGGATGAGAGGTGAGAGGTGAGAGGCTGGGGGTGAGAGGTGAGAGGCTGGGGGTGAGAGGCTGGGGGTGAGAGGTGAGAGGCTGGGGGTGAGAGGCTGGGGGTGAGAAGTGAGAGCTGAGAGGCTGGGGATGAGAGGTGAGAGGCTGGGGGTGAGAGGTGAGAGGTGAGAGGCTGGGGTGAGGTGCTGAGGATGAGAGGTGAGAGGTGAGAGGCTGGGGATGAGAGGTGAGAGGTGAGAGGCTGGGGATGAGGGGTGAGAGGCTGGGGGTGAGAGGCTGGGGGTGAGAGGTGAGAGACGGGATGAGAGGGGAGAGGTGAGAGGCTGGGGGTGAGGGGTGAGAGGCTGGGGGTGAGGGGTGAGAGGCTGGGGGTGAGAGGTGAGAGGCTGGGGGTGAGGGGTGAGAGGCTGGGGGTGAGGGGTGAGAGGTGAGAGGCTGGGGGTGAGAGGCTGGGGATGAGAGGTGAGAGGCTGGGGGTGAGGGGTGAGAGGCTGGGGGTGAGGGGTGAGAGGCTGGGGGTGAGGGGTGAGAGGCTGGGGGTGAGGGGTGAGAGGCTGGGGGTGAGAGGTGAGAGGCTGGGGGTGAGGGGTGAGAGGCTGGGGGTGAGGGGTGAGAGGCTGTATTACATATTATATTATGTTCTGATCAGTAGATCTGAGGCCAGGGATAGAAACAACCCTCTCATGTTATATCGTATTATATATATATACATATTATATTATACTCCTTATTATAACCCTCTCACGCTCTGTCAGCGTCTTGGTAGCAACACAGCAGTGAGATATTCCTTTCCTTCACTACCTCCTCCTTTCCTTCACTACCTCCTCCTTTCCTTACACCTCCTTTCCTTCACTACATCCTCCTTTCCTTTCTCTATCTCCTTCTTCCCTTCTCTACCTCCTCCTCCACTTCTCTACCTTCTCCTTTTCTTTTCTAATGGACAGGGATCTCCTCTGTACATGTGAACTCTTCTATGCATCATAACATTATCAGAAGCTCTGTGGTCATCCTTAAACTCTATTTATGTGACAAACGAAAAATTATTTTCACATAACAGCCTCCAGAAAGACGTCTGGTTTCATTCAACGTGAACATGCTTCACTACCACAGCGTTTGTCCTACAAGGCCATCTCCGGTGGGCCGGCCAAGCTGGAGCGAGTCAGCGTGTTGATCTGAAAAGCAATGTACAGTCGACCGACCCCAATTCTGTGGGTCTGCGCTTTCTAATTTTACAGCCAGATTTCTCCGAGCCCTGACGGTAATGGATGGGACGGCCATGAGGGAGCAGGGACACCTGGCCGCCGAACCTCCGTCAGCAGCGCCGTCCTGACAGGCCTGATGAATGCCGGCTGATAAGTACACACTCTGCTACAGCACGAATGCTGCGCTGAGATCTGCTGCAGCTGTGTTTCAATATGGTAGTCTACAAAACACTCCTGATCAAAATCTTAAGACCAGTTAAAAAATTGCAAGAATTTGCATTTTGCACTGTTGTATCTTAAGAAGGTTCTAAGTAGAGTTTCAAAATGCAAAAAGAAGAAATGAGAGCAAGAGACTAAATGTTTTGAGCAGGCAATTTATTGAAAAGAACAATTTAACTGAAATAGGCTGTTCATCAGCTGATCAAAAGTTTAAGACCACATCCTTTAAAAGCCCAAATCTGTGCAAAAATTTGGATTCCATGTCATTTTCTGTCAAGTAATCACACTGTCAAGACCTCTTGATGGGAAAAGCAAAAAAACTCACTGCCTTGGAACGTGGCAGGATTGTTGAGCTGCATAGACAAGGCCTCTCACAGCGTGCCATCGCTGCTGAGGTTGGACGCAGTAAGACAGTCATTTTGCATTTCTTAAAAGATCCTGAGGTTTATGGAACAAAAAAATCAAGTGGTAGACCCAAAAAAATCTCACCGGCACCGAGCCGGAGGATCCGAACGGCTGTCCGTCAAGACACGGGACGATCCTCATCCCAAATTAAGGCCATTACCGGTGCTGACTGCAGCCCAATAACCATCAGACGGCATCTGCAAAGGAACGGCTTCAAAAACAAAAAACCTCTTCAAAGGCCACGTCTCCTTCAACGCCACAAAATTGCCCGTTTGGCCTTTGCGAGGGAGCACCAAACATGGGACGTTCAAAGTTGGAAGAAAGTTTTATTCTCTGATGAGAAAAAATGTAACCTTGATGGTCCTGATGGCTTCCAACGCTACTGGCATGACAAGGAGATGCCACCTGAGATTTTTTCAACACGGCACAGCGGAGGGGGCGCCATCATGATCTGGGCTGCTTTTTCCTTCAATGGAACAATGGAGCTCCAGGTTGTGCAGGGCGTCAAACAGCAGCTGGCTACGTGGAGATGTTGCAGCGGGCATCCCTCATGACTGAGGGCCCTCGTCTGTGTGCTGATGACTGGGTTTTTCAGCAGGACGATGCTGCGATTCACAATGCCCGTCTGACAAAGGAGTTTTTTCAGGAGAATAACATCACTCTTTTGGATCATCCTGCATGTTCCCCTGATCTAAATCCAATTGAGAACATTTGGGGATGGATGGCAAGGGAAGTTTACAAAAATGGACATCAGTTCCAGACAGTGGATGCCCTTCGTGAAGCCATCTTCACCACTTGGAGCAACATTCCTACAAGCCTTTTGGAAACACTCGCATCAAGCATGCCAACACCAATTTTTGAAGTGATCAACAATAATGGTGGAGCTACTCATTACTGAGTCTGTTTTTGAGACTTTAATTTCTGTTTTAGGGGTTTTTTTGAGCTATGGTCTTAAACTTTTGATCAGCTGATGAACAGCCTATTTCAGTTAAATTGTTCTTTTCAATAAATTGCCTGCTCAAAACATTTAGTCTCTTGCTCTCATTTCTTCTTTTTGCATTTTGAAACTCTACTTAGAACCTTCTTAAGATACAACAGTGCAAAACGTAAATTCTTGCAATTTTTTAACTGGTCTTAAGATTTTGATCAGGAGTGTATTATAGTTCAATGTACGTTATTATATTATAGTTCAATGAGACCGTCTAAATGTCTATAAACTAAATAAACTAAGTATAGGTCTTCAAAGGTCTTTTTGTGCAGACAGGATGAATTGTCACATATTAAATTAACCTTCAACTATTTTGATAATCAACTCATTGGTTTGAGTAACTTCAAGAAAAAAAGTCTGAATCCTCTGATTTCAGCTTCTTAAATGTGAATATTTCATCGTTTCTTTCCCCCTCTATGACAGTAAACCGAATATTTTTGAGTTGTGGATTAAACCAGACATTAGAGGACATCATCTTGGACTTTAAGAAACTCTGATCAATATTATTCAGCATTTTATAGATTAAACAATTTATCGATTACTTCAGAAGATAATCAACAGATTAATCAACAATGAAAACAACCGTTAGTTGCAGCCCTACTTCATTTATGCAGAAATTCTTCGCTTTTTTTGAACAGTTTTATTGTTAATTTTCAGACATTATACAAAACAGAAAATAATCAGCAGATCAATTGATAATGAAAATCAGCAGCTGCAGCTCACCATTCAACCTAAGAGATATATATATATATAGATATATATATATATAGATATATATATAGATAGATAGATAGATAGATAGATAGATAGATAGATAGATATGGAAATTAACATGAAGTGCTGCAGTCATTGTGAAGACACACTGAGATAGCAGCATCAAAAAGGTTGAACCTGACAGCGACATCTCAGAGATAAATCATCCTACGCTTTGGGAATACCTCTGAACCACTTGCTGCTGCTCTGCAGTGACCTACTTATGATTTGCTTCATCACAAAATGTTGCAGGAATTAACACAGTTTGAGGAAAACATCATCTGATGACCTGATGTGTGTCTGAAGTGTATGTGAGGCCATCCTAACATCTGATCCTGGACCTGTGCTGGTTCTCTACCCCTACTGGACAACATGCTAGCAGCAGTGGGATCGGAGACGTCAGTGAAGAACACAGATCTCACACCAGAGTCTTCCTCTTTTCCGAGGAAGTTTACATTCGCATAACAAACAAGGAACCAACAAAAGGAAGCGTTGCGTAATGTCAACACCACTGATCCTGACTAAAAAAGGAAGCAACGCTTCCCCATTTTAGCGGGAATCTGAAGGAATGTGGTGCAGGGTGTGTCAGCTTCCCAGTGTGTTCGACTGCTGTGTGTGTGCTGTGTACCAGACGGTACATTATCGTTGCATATATAGCATTCAATACGTATATTAACACATAATGTATGTTCTGCTTACAGCGGCCAGACATGCTCAGTTTGTTGTCAGTCAAAATGGATGGTGTGCAGAATAAAGATGGCTATTTTTAAAGGAACAGTTTGACATTTTGGGAAATAACAAGCTTTCTAAGCTTATTTTTGGTAACAGAAGAGAAGATGGAAGCAACTCTGGTGTCTGAACATACCTATGTACCATATTTACTGTGTGGTAAATGTGAAGCATAGAGGAAAGACAAACCGTTAACCCGGCACTCTCCACAGCAAACATGCATTTTTTTTGTCCTGATAACAATACCTGAGCTTCGGGTATCAGCCGATACCAAGTGACGATCTGATAATTAGTAAGCTGTATGCCTCACTGTGTGGAAGTGATTGGAACAGGGCTGCATCTCATTTCATTGTCTATTACTCTCTCCGTTAATTTCTGGATTAATCGATTAGTTGTTTGGCTCACCTGGTAGCCCACCTGGTAGCCCACCAGGTAGCCCACTCAGTCAGCCCACCCGGTCACTTATGCTAAGCTACGCTAACTGGCTTCATATCTACCATCCAGACTTTATGCTCAGCTAAGCTGACTGGCTTCATATCTACAGTCCAGACTTTATGCTAAGCTAAGCTAACTGGCTTCATATCTACCATCCAGACTTCATGCTAATCTAAGCTGACTGGCTCCATATCTACCATCCAGACTTTATGCTAAGCTAAGCTGACTGGCTCCATATCTACCATCCAGACTTTATGCTAAGCTAAGCTGACTGGCTCCATATCTACCATCCAGACTTTATGCTAAGCTAAGCTGACTGGCTCCATATCTACCATCCAGACTTCATGCTAATCTAAGATGACTGGCTCCATATCTACCATCCAGACTTTATGCTAAGCTAAGCTGACTGGCTCCATATCTACAGTCCAGACTTTATGCTAAGCTAAGCTGACTGGCTTCATATCTACAGTCCAGACTTTATGCTAAGCTAAGCTAACTGGCTTCATATCTACAGTCCAGACTTTATGCTAAGCTAAGCTGACTGGCTTCATATCTACAGTCCAGACTTTATGCTAAGCTAAGCTAACTGGCTTCATATCTACCATCCAGACTTTATGCTAAGCTAAGCTGACTGGCTTCATATCTACAGTCCAGACTTTATGCTAAGCTAAGCTGACTGGCTCCATATCTACCATCCAGACTTTATGCTAAGCTAAGCTGACTGGCTCCATATCTACCATCCAGACTTCATGCTAATCTAAGCTGACTGGCTCCATATCTACCATCCAGACTTTATGCTAAGATAAGCTGACTGGCTCCATATCTACCATCCAGACTTTATGCTAAGCTAAGCTGACTGGCTTCATATCTACCATCCAGACTTCATGCTAATCTAAGATGACTGGCTCCATATCTACCATCCAGACTTTATGCTAAGCTAAGCTGACTGGCTCCATATCTACAGTCCAGACTTTATGCTAAGCTAAGCTGACTGGCTTCATATCTACAGTCCAGACTTTATGCTAAGCTAAGCTAACTGGCTTCATATCTACAGTCCAGACTTTATGCTAAGCTAAGCTGACTGGCTTCATATCTACAGTCCAGACTTTATGCTAAGCTAAGCTAACTGGCTTCATATCTACCATCCAGACTTTATGCTAAGCTAAGCTGACTGGCTTCATATCTACAGTCCAGACTTTATGCTAAGCTAAGCTAACTGGCTTCATATCTACAGTCCAGACTTTATGCTAAGCTAAGCTAACTGGCTTCATATCTACAGTCCAGACTTTATGCTAAGCTAAGCTAACTGGCTTCATATCTACAGTCCAGACTTTATGCTAAGCTAAGCTAACTGGCTTCATATCTACAGTCCAGACTTTATGCTAAGCTAAGCTAACTGGCTTCATATCTACAGTCCAGACTTTATGCTAAGCTAAGCTAACTGGCTTCATATCTACCATCCAGACTTTATGCTAAGCTAAGCTAACTGGCTTCATATCTACAGTCCAGACTTTATGCTAAGCTAAGCTAACTGGCTTCATATCTACCATCCAGACTTTATGCTAAGCTAAGCTAACTGGCTTCATATCTACAGTCCAGACTTTATGCTAAGCTAAGCTAACTGGCTTCATATCTACAGTCCAGACTTTATGCTAAGCTAAGCTAACTGGCTTCATATCTACAGTCCAGACTTTATGCTAAGCTAAGTTAACTGGCTTCATAGCTACCATCCAGACATGAGAACAGTCGCCATCTTCTCATCTAACTGTAACCAGATAGTCACAGAAATCATCTAACGCTGCCTTTGTTGGAATTTTGGATTATTGTGGTGTCATTTCATATCATATCTTCAAAAGCTTCATATCTCTAAAATCTGCACACTCTAAGTTAAAAGGTTATGGTTTGGGCTGTCAAAGTTAATTTAGTTTTAAGAAAACAGAGTATTTCTCAACAACATTTGAACTATGCAGATTGTTTTAGTTGTCTGAGATAAGGATGAGAATGTTCTACCTATTATGGTTTTCATTTTACACCATTTAAACTGGATCTGACAAACACCAACATCCAGAGGTAACTAGATTTACTAAACCTGCAAAGAAAAACTGCAAAGTACCATGAAATGACATAATAGTGCTGCATAATAATAATAGTAATAATAGTACAGGATATCCCTCACAGTGCTGCAGAGTCCTTGAATCATACATACATTTAATGTTGTGATCAGAGAAAATATGGCACAACAAAGCAACACACTGCAATTTCCATAAAATATACATTACCAATATCCCAGTATAGTACGCTCCACGTGGCACCAGTCCATCAGTAAATATCTGTTATGTTTCATGAGTTCTGAATTATTAAGTCTTCACACCAGAGGATTACTGGAAATAAAAACTACAATAGTTTATTTGAAGAACGAAACTATTTCTATCTTGTTAGAAACTCATAGAACCTCAACTCTGAATTAATCTTCTCTCTTTTTCAAAAGCTGCACTGTCGCATATAAACTCAAGGTTTGATCAGACCTCTCCAAGCAAATACAAGAAAATCACAATTAATAGAATCAAAAAGTTCCTCCAAACAGAGCAGGGATTGGTTGAATTTTAATTCCCAATTACTGTGTTTGAAAGTCTGCAAATCCATGGAGGAAAAGCGTTTTTTCTTCCAGCTTTCAACCAGGATTTTTATATTCATTTGATTATTCGTCTGCTTCTATCCTTCCAGCTCATACTGAGATAATTAATTTCTCCGCAGCTATTATTCACTCCATGTGTCCAATGTGTACATCCTCAGTGGCTGCACACGCCTCCCCCTCTGTTGATCCTATGCTGATATGGACTAAATATAATAATATAGATACGGGAAGAAATGATCCAAGTGTGCATTATAGTATGTTACTGTATATTCATGAGTGTGTGGGCAAGGCAGGCTCAAGTAACAATATAACTTGTTGATGATGTGAAGTAGAGGTGGGCCGAATACCAGGGTCATCACCGTCACCGGTGCTGTTTTACAAAACTGTCATTACTGTGATAAACTCTGGCGCACACACGATGGAAATACAACACCTGGTAAACTGCGTCACGCCCACTCAGGACATGTGTGGTTATGTCAGGTTACGTCAGGTTACCAGCACTCCGTTTCATCACTGACCCTTTGACTTCTCATTTCAGTGGCCACGTTAACAGGTTAGACGGTGAAGCGCTGTGGAGCTGCCAGCCTCTCAACACTGTTTTACCGTCTGTGTTAACAGAGAACCACTCACATCATAAGAAATGAGGCGACACACAGCAAATGTCTAGATGAGCTGAAATGTGATGTAATTCACAGTTTGGCTGCGGTAAAAGGAGATGAAACTGTTTTCTGGCTGAGATGCAGGTTTCTCCAGTCAGCTACCGTTGACTCAGCTGAAAACAGCAGCATGGCTCTTATTATTAACATTACATTGATATGATTGGGAGGCTGCTCCTCCTAACACACATGGAGGCCTAAAACTCCTCTTCGGTTTGAAAGGATTGTTCTTTCTTAAAGGGATAGTCTGGAACTTGTTACACTCTTTAATCATTTTTGTTGCCAGTGTGAACAGGTTGTAACCTAACCTAAAAAATGAATACGTTTCCTGTATCAGCCTGTAGAATGCTTTTAACGTGGACTGTCGGGACGCCCGGTCAGTGTCCCAGAGGATGTGACGTCATGCACGTCTGCCAATGCAAACAAATGATCCTAACCCTAACCACAACTCAGACTCCAACACAGAAGCACCAGAACCACCACGTTACATTGGTGAAGCCCGTCTTCCAGGCAGGAAGGTGACCGAAGTCGGAGCGTCGTGGGAGTGTGTGTGAACGAGCGGCAGCGAAATGAGCGGAGCAGCGGAGTTAGTTCAGCTCTGACAACATAACGTGAATGTTCAGTAGAAGCTTGTGCAGAAATAAAAGCTGCAGCTCCTCCAGATCAACACTCCTTTCCTGCTGCTCACGAAGTGACGGAGCTCCGGAGAGAAGAACGTTATCGTCTCCGACCTAAACTCTGGCGTCTCCTGGTCCTTCTGACCACGGTCGGAAGGCTGAAGCTGTGAGAGTTTACACCAGGATCAACACTGATTCATGGAGAGACCTTCCTTTGGTCAGCTAACGTTACTACCAAGCAGGTGAAATATACTGGAGAGTGATGTTGTGGTTTTAGCTGTCAGTCACGCATCACTGTCACCTTACTGTTTTCACCGATATTAATCGTCTATGTAGCGCGAGCAGCAGGACGCTAACTGTCACTGACTGAACGGCCACAGGCGTCGCCGTTAACAAGCTGATTCATACTTTGAGTCCCTTTAAGATGCGTTCCCTTACTTTGCCAATAGAAAGAAAAGAGGTAGAATATCCCTTTTGAATCGTAATACTGTGATATAATACCATCACAAAAAAAACAACCATCTCTGGTCCTTCCTACCTCGTTGCCGTACATCATGAGGTGGTGGGTGGTGATGAGGGCTTTGAAGACCACCACCCAGCTGGAGTTGGCAGTGCGTTCAAACAGAGTGTCTGCCAGCTGGGGAACGCTCACATTCATCTCATTGGTGCAATGGATCAGATCTGGTGGGAATACAACAAAAAGACACAAAGATTTACACAACAGCAGCGATGAGGAAAGCTTTTAAAAGGTCTGATAACCCTGATGCAGACACAGCGACGAGTTTTCAAAGACTGCAGACGGTCCAAGGACAGACCAACTCAACGCTCAAAGTCCAGCTGAATCCCTCACTGAATAGAGTGAGAAGGACGGGTGCTGGCTGATGAACCTCCTCTATCCTCCTCCTCATGATCTCCTCCTGCTCCTCTATCCTCTGCCTCCTCCTCCTCCTCTATCCTCCTCCTCCTCTGTTAGCAGAAGCTCAGGAGTCATTCACTCACTGAACCTGCTGGAAAATTCAACCTCCGGGTGCACCGATGTCCAGGTACCCAGAGCTAAGGAGGGCTCAGTGGGGTGCCACCATGGTGTGACATCCACAGGTAAACAGGTGAAAGTCTTTCTGAGTGCTCCTCTAGCCATCCACCTGTCCAGGTTACAGCCTCTGGCATGTCAAGATTTTCTGGTTTTCCTGTGATAATAAACTAAATATCTTGGGTCGGACAAAAAAAATACTTTAAGACTGTGGGAAACTTACTGACCTTTTGTAGACCACGGGATCATTCCAAAACATAATAGGTGGCTTAATCAATAATACTAATGTTAATGTAATAATGTTAATGTTTTATTATATTCAACACAGGTGCATGCAGCAGGTTTAGCATCATAAATATCACTTTTATTATCATAAACTGAAACATATTGTCAGTAAACAGAAACTAAAGGAAACTACTGTATATCCTTCAAGAAAAAAAAAACTTAAATGACATTGCCTGGGTAAAAATACAAATAAAAATGAAGTTAAAATCCATTTTATGCTTCAGTTTTTTATCTATATTGCTACCGAAAACAGAAATGAATTTCCCTCAGTTCTGGTGAAAGTGAACCACAGAGGCTGAACAGACTGGACTTCCAGGAGACGGTGCTGCGCTTCACAATGGATACTAAATAGGAGGAGGATTAAATATTAAACATTAATTAGGCCCATTCCTACACAGTCCAACATCAATAACTAACTAATCATATAATGTTTGTCAGTAAAGTAATTAGTAAGTAATTTGTTAATCAACATCTGATCTGTGATTTAAGTAATTTTATTAAAAATCTTAAAGATTATACAACTATTCGTGTTGTCTTAAAACATAATTATACTGTATATTTCCTTTGTATTAACCACTGCAGGCTCATCTCTTTACAACTGGGTCAATATTTGCATGTAAACTATTCATTCAAAATCAAGAGTTTGTGACAAACAATACAGTATATAATATATAACAGAATATCTCCAGATTTGATATTTTCTTACAGTCCTACTGTTTTTAAGTTATATCTGCTGCTTTGATTTGAGTGAATATGTTGAACAACGTGTCCGAATGATGACTGAACTGCATCCATACAGCTTTGCTCATTTACATCTTCATAAAAGACATTTGCTGACGGTCTGAAGGAGCCTTAACTTTACTGGGAGCAGCTTTCTCTGGAGGGTGCAGGAGAAGATCTGAGTGGATACTAACAGCTTGGCTCCACCTCCCTGCTCTCACCACCTTAGTGGACATTGATTTGAGCTGATTCCTGTTTGTGTCCCTGAGCTGATGATAAAGATCCAGAGTTTTCCCTCCAACAGGTGATCAGCGATCCTCTCAAACACCAACGTCACCGTAGACGCACACATGACTAAACTCATTCACACCGGTGTCTGTTGTTTCATTTCCCTGTCGTTCTCCACCCGTTCCGCTCCTTCTCTCCATCCACCGCCACTCCTCATCCTTTGTTCTTCTCCACAGGACGTTACGAACTGCCGGCTTTCACGCCTGGTAACTACGGAAACGGCCTCTCATTAGACTACTGGAGGACTGTAGCAGGGAGGGTCATTCATCATCGTAATCAGGCTGCAACATGCACAAACATACGAGCACAAGCTCACTCAGCAAAGCCATCTCTCCGTCACTCACTTAACACATCATCTCCCTCCAGCTCTAGTCCACACAGCAACAACACACAGCTGACCTCCAGTCCAACATGGCAGCTCTCCCACGTCAACACACACCATGTGGTCGGCTGTGTAATCCACACAAATGAGTCATGTCACAGAAAAGGTACATTACAGCACAATACATCCATTTAGCTGCATTTAGTGGTGAGAATGACGGCCAAGCAGCCGCTAACAGAGTGGATGTGGGTTATAGTTTTCAGCATCCAGGTCTTATTAAGCACCATTACTGTATATTATTATTATTATTATTATTATTATTATTATTATTATTATACATCCATGGCTTGACTACACAGGAGAATGAATATGTCATGATGGAGAAGGGTGGTTAGCCTCCATGCTAACTGGTGCTGTCATGACTTTGTAAGGGTTTCTTTGTTGATTACCATGTTAATGAGAATACAGCATGATGGGTGTCATTTAAAAGAAAATGCACCCTTCCAGTGATACCGATACCAGCAGAATACGTCATTTAATACCAATCATGTGAATGAAGCTGTGTGTGTGTGACCCACTGGCTTGCTAATCGCTGCCACAATACACAGCGTTCATACTGCAGATATCTCTGATAGCAGCGTTCTCCGACCCATGGTTGTGGGACCGCATTATCACGAGCGTAACGACCATCCTCCACCCCCTTCCACCCCAAGATTAAGTGTTAACTGTCAGCACATGTTGCCGTTGGTAGCGCTGTAAGCAGCTTTAGCATAGTTAGCTACCAGCACAGACATCTCCATGTTGGAAGCCATGTGCATGCAGGCTGGCTGGCTGTATGGGTTGTAGCTGCTGTGGTAGTGGGCCGATCACACATCACAATAAATTGCTCACTGTGATTGGCTGCGAGCAGAACATGACGTTTTTCTAGGTCTGAACTGACTGCAGGTAAGTTTGACTGCAGAAGTGGTGATACGACGTTGCGCTGGGTTGTTTCGGTGGATACCTTCATCGTTGGGGGCGGCAGTAGCTCAGTCTGTAGGGAGTTGTCTTGGGAACCGGAGGGTCACCGGTTCAAGTCCCGACATGGACCAAGAACTGAGTGTGAACTGGTAGCTGGAGAGGTGCCAGTTTACCTCTTGGGCACTGCCGAGGTGCCCCTGAGCAAGGCACCAAACCCCCAACTGCTCGGGGGTGCTTGTCAGGAGCAGCCCCATCACTCTGACATCTCTCCATTGTTGCATGTTTGTGCATGTGTGTGTTCGGGTCTGCATGTACCGTGTATAAGTTAACAACAGAGTGAAAAAATTGAATTTCCCCTCGTGGGACTAATAATGGACTATCTTCTTATTATTATTATTATTATTAGTTATTATGTGAAGTCTAAACTGACAGAGAGCTGAAGGCTAGATAACCATCTCAGTGTAGCTCCCACAATGACATGATGGCAACATTTGGTTATTACTCATTGATAACTTAGCAGCATTGATAACTAACATCACTCCAACCGGTGCTATCACGACTCTGTAAGGACTTATTAGCTGTTTCTTGCAGATTGTCATGTTAATGAGAAACCATCTTATTATGTGAAGTCTAAACTGACTGTGACAGCTGGAGGGTTAAAGCCAGCTAGCCAGCCAGCCAGCCAGCCAGCTAGTCAGCTAGCCAGCCAGCCAGCTAGCCGGCCAGCCAGCCAGCCAGCCAGCCAGCTAGCCAGCCAGCCTGCCGGCCAGCCAGCTAGCCAGCCAGCCAGCCAGCCAGCTAGCCAGCTAGCCAGCTAGCCAGCTAGCCAGCCAGCTAGCCAGTCAGCCAGCCAGCTAGCTGGCGGTCTTCATGAAGCTCCTAGCTGAGTTTTGCAGTTCAGAAACAAGAACCGTCTACTTAAGGATAACAAAAGCTTTATAAATGGGTGGATGTCAGATTTTATTTCATGTTCAAACAGTATTTCCTCTCCCTCTTCTCAGTCTCTCTGGTTTCTACCACAGCTTCCCATCTGTGTCCTAAAACACCACAATGCCTCGCGTTGCATCTCAGCGCCATTCTCTGTTGAGAAACCAGCCTATCCGACCCTACATGAATACATCAGCACGTGAATGAGTCGTTTCTCCTGTATCCCTGCATGGCTTCAACAGTGCTGATCAGATACAATTCATATCTGTGACCTGGAAACGGGCATTAATACTGACTGGTGGCTTTGTTTTCAATCTATCCACCACAGCGCTCTTATTTCTGCTGCTACCTTTTGAATCAATTCATGTCCATCTCACCTTCTTTTCCTAACAGAGCTCATGTTTTTTTATTAGGCCTGGAAGAGGTGGAGAGAGAAGACTGAGACCAGGGCCGGTTAGGTCTGTGGGGATGCCTGTATGAGTGATAATGTAAAGAGGGTACATGTGCTGACTTAATCAGGCCGAGTGGAAAGCGTTCGATGCCACTGATCTCAGACAGAACGGGACGGAGAGGCGACTGAAGCAAACATGGCACAAAAAAAGGAGGCTAGCGGTACAGAGGGGAGGATAGGAGAGAAAACCATGAGATGGAGGGAGCGTAGAAAGAGAAAAAACAGATAATGAGACATGAGAGACATGAGAGTCTCTTCATTCCCACAATTTACAGAAATCCACATAGAGCTGAACAAGCCTCCTCCCTCCATCTCTCCTCTCTTTCCTGGTGATACGCAGCAGAAACAATCTGAGGAGGAGCTTTCTTTACCCCCAAGCAAAACCTAAGCAATTGTTCTGACCACAAACAGAAAAATATACAAGAGTCAGTCCTCGGAGAACCTCAATTGACTGAGATGACGACATCCTGCGAGTAATTACCTGCAGAAGGAATGTCACCCGGCTAATTGACGCCGGCTCATTACAAGATAGTCATAGGACACAATGTGAAAAGTCCGTCAACGCTACAGGTGTACTCTCAGAGCTGAGTCCAACGGTCTTGGGGGGAACCTGAGTGTGCTGGTTGGATAATACTGGTCTATTCTGCAGGTTTACCTCCTACATAAGACTAATCTAATAAAATACTATCCTTATTCTTCACTTACATTTTTGTATCCAGAGATATTAAAGGTACAGGTCTGTAAGATCTGGTGACGTCTCGCCGTGTGGTTGCAGATTGCAACCGACTGAGTACTCCTCCACTCTAGGGCTGCGACTAATGATTATTTTCACTTATGATTAACCTGATGATGATTTTCTTGATTAATAGTTTACAACCTAACTGACAGTCACATACAGACATGTGGGTTAGTAATGTGATCTCATTCCCAACAGTGACCTTCAGTGTTCCTCTCTGATCTGAGGTCCATTGTTACGGGTCATCTGTTGACCTCTGTGGGTTTCTGAACCCTAACAGACCAGAGACTTCCTGGTACACGTTGATGCAATGAACCAGGAGAACTCTATCAATGTTTCTACATAGATCTTTAATCAAACATCCTGTTTGTGTGCGCTGCAGACAGAAAGCAGGTGGTCAGATCAAGTAGGAGGAGGAGATCACATCTGGCCCAGCTGGCCACCCCCTATCACAGCTCTCATCTCGGCTCTTCATCCACCTTCAAGTCCTCCATATCCACCAAACTTTCATGTCCTGCTTCATTCCCTCTGATCTGCAGACAAACTTGACTCCTGACTCTCAATTTCCTTGTCTGCGTTTTGAATCCAGCAGCTAGAAATATAACTAATTAACCTTTAACAAGACTGTTCATCTTCACTAATTACCTTCTTCTTTCTTTAACCCTTTACGTACTCCAGTAACACCACTGGCGCAGTTATTTTAACCCTTTTTCCTATCTCTTCCTAACTAACTAACCAACCAACTAACTAACTAACTAACTAGGTTAAACCACCTAAACTGTGTTCTTATTTAACTGTATCTCCCAGTGTGGTGCTAATTGTTTAAGCATCTTTTTTTTTTTTTTTCAGCCAGAGACCGATCCCCCCTCGGCCCACTACAAACCGTCTGGGTCAGTCCTTTCTTTTGGTGGCCATCAGGCTCCAGAACCAAGGTCTGACCCAGAACCAAGGTCTGAACCAGAACCAAGGTCTGACCCCCATGTGACTCTGATCATCTGCTCCATATTTATTCCAAATGTATATAATTATATAATTACATAAACATATGCTGTGCATATACAATACTCACCACCTGCTGCACTTTACTGATTACTGTTACTGTTACTTATTTATTTTTATTGTCAATTATCTTCATTGCACCTTATTTCATTCACTGCACCTTCTCTTTTACTTTTTACTGTACTGTATTTATCTGTACTGTTGTTGATGCTGCTAAGACACCCGAATTTCCCTCTGGGGATTAATAAAGGTTCATCTTATCTTATCTTATCTTCCATCCACTTCCATGACATGGTTAGCTTTGGAGTGTTTTATTCATATGTGAATTTCTCCACTGTGGGACCAATAAATATAAATAAATATATCTTATATAAGATATTCCTTA
This sequence comes from Pterois miles, assembly GCA_947000775.1. NCBI lineage: Eukaryota > Metazoa > Chordata > Actinopteri > Perciformes > Scorpaenidae > Pterois > Pterois miles. The sequence goes on along the minus strand of CAMQGK010000478.1, from coordinate 4,547,095 downwards.
TCTCTTTTGAAGTGTTGTGAACTCAGCTTGTCCAGATGGACACATCAGTCGTCTTTCTCCTAAATATGGTAGGACAGAGATTTATTATGTAATTAATGTATTTAATTAACTATGTGCAACAGAGGCTAATGTTCTACTAGTGTTTACTGTATGCACATTTGATCCCAAATTACATAATTACCAGGTTTTGTCTCTCTGAAGAGGTCAGAGGTCAACTACACTACAGAATAACATCTCTGTTGACTTCAGCAGGGTGGATCCTGTCCAATCATAAGGCTTTAATGTGCGTTCAGTTGAAGGAGGACATTTCTAAGAACTCGACCACCCTGCGGTTCGTATGTCTGCGTTGTGATCACTCGCTCAGCTGAGACGATGAAGGTTTAAAGATTAACGCTGTGCAGTAGCTGCACCTTGTCTGGCTTGTAATCTGCTTCTCTGCTCTGTTAGGGACGACAGACAAGGTCTGCCTCAAAAGAGGATTCCCCGTCCACCCCTCCCTCCCTCTTTCTTCCCTCTCAAATCCTCCTGGTTCGAGGAGCAGAGCTGTGGAGAACTGAGGAGAACTGGAACCCTGCTAAATTCAAAGAACCATTTTCTTTTGGGCTTTACATTCACACTAAGCCCTGACTAACAGTGCTCTTTGTAAATACTGTACTTTAAAAAGGAGTGGATGAATATGAAAAGTCTGGTTTTATAGTGTTGACAGGGAAAACAAAGCTTTTCTACATGATGCAGTACAAGCATCACTTTGCTGCTAACACAATCAAAGACATGATAGAGGATCATTGATCTGCATTTATGTTTTATGACGACTTCTCTGGAACAAATCAGTGATTTGACTGACTGCCTTCAGGCAGCAGCACAGATTAACAAGGAGCGTTTACCAGCCACAAACAAGTCATTACTTTATTCTCCTGCAGTCATTTAAAACACACAAACAGGCAATGACTACAAACGGCATTGTTTCCCGCTATATTTAAAGATCAAATAAACAATCACAGAGAGGACGCCGTAACAGAGTGAACAGATTCTTTCATGTTTTCCTGTTTTTCTGTAAAAATGAGCTGAAAATGTGGACAGAAATAAAGCCTTTTCACGTATAAATTATGATTTTCTTTTATCAGCACTGGCCAAAATCAAATCATTATTTCCTTCTTGTTAATCTGACACTGAGCTGTCAACAGAAACGGCGGGTCCATTATTTTTGTTAGTTGAGGTTTTTATCTGCTGTAGCTTCCCCGTGGTGTGCTGATGTATGGAGGCTAACGTATGAGCTCATGTTAAATGTGACGGAGGGACCGCAGAAACAGACGACTTCATCCATCCTTTTTCAGTGAAACATAGTGCAAAACCTGACATGGCCCTTCGTCCACCATGCTTGTTTCCAATAAAACCATTTGATTGCAAGACATTTTATGAGATTTCTGTTTTCTTTTAGTTAGGTGTTTTGGTTGTTTTGGTCAAATTGTTGCTCTAGTTTCAAGATGGCGGAGCGCACAGATGCAGCAGCTAACGGCTCTACGCATTTGTTTGTTATATGTGCGTCTACTGCCGAAAACTACAGCTGTTTGGATTTACTAGACCAAGTTTCGGTCTCGGTTTCCAGCAGAAAACAACCATCTCCAGCCACTTTCACCGCACCTTCAACATTCTGGACGCAGATGGCGCCACAAGAGGAAACAAAGGCAGGGCTGCAGGACGGGCTACTGGCTAGGCTAAGCAAGCAGCCACTCAAACCTCCCTGCCGAGCCCCTACCTCACCAACGCCAGATCCACGGTACACAAAACGGAGCTACGACTGGCTAGGGATCGTTATGTTCGCCAATGTTGTGTGCTCATCATTACAGAGACCTGGCTACGCTCACACATTCCCAATGCTACAGTGCAGCTAGCAGGCCGCATGCTACGATGCATCTATGTACCTGAAGGATGGTGAAACAACAGCACTACCACAGACAGTCGTCATCTATGTACCAGGAGGATGGTGTAACAACAGCACTACCACAGTCAGTCATCATCTATGTACCAGGAGGATGATGTAACAACAGCACTACCACAGACAGTCGTCATCTATGTACCTGGAGGATGGTGTAACAACAGCACTACCACAGACAGTCATCATCTATGTACCAGGAGGATCGTGTAACAACAGCACTACCACAGACAGTTATCATCTATGTACCAGGAGGATGATGTAACAACAGCACTACCACAGTCATCATCTATGTACCTGGAGGATGGTGTAACAACAGCACTACCACAGACAGTCATCATCTATGTACCAGGAGGATGATGTAACAACAGCACTACCACAGACAGTCATCATCTATGTACCTGGAGGATGATGTAACAACAGCACTACCACAGACAGTCATCATCTATGTACCTGGAGGATGGTGTAACAACAGCACTACCACAGACAGTCAGCATCTATGTACCTGGAGGATGGTGTAACAACAGCACTACCACAGACAGTCGTCATCTATGTACCTGGAGGATGGTGTAACAACAGCACTACCACAGACAGTCAGCATCTATGTACCTGGAGGATGGTGTAACAACAGCACTACCACAGACAGTCGTCATCTATGTACCAGGAGGATGGTGTAACAACAGCAGTACCACAGACAGTCGTCATCTATGTACCAGGAGGATGGTGTAACAACAGCACTACCACAGACAGTCATCATCTATGTACCTGGAGGATGGTGTAACAACAGCACTACCACAGACAGTCGTCATCTATGTACCTGGAGGATGGTGTAACAACAGCACTACCACAGTCATCATCTATGTACCTGGAGGATGGTGTAACAACAGCACTACCACAGACAGTCATCATCTATGTACCTGGAGGATGGTGTAACAACAGCACTACCACAGTCATCATCTATGTACCTGGAGGATGGTGTAACAACAGCACTACCACAGACAGTCATCATCTATGTACCTGGAGGATGGTGTAACAACAGCACTACCACAGACAGTCATCATCTATGTACCAGGAGGATGGTGTAACAACAGCACTACCACAGACATCATCTATGTACCTGGAGGATGGTGTAACAACAGCACTACCACAGACAGTCATCATCTATGTACCTGGAGGATGGTGTAACAACAGCACTACCACAGACAGTCATCATCTATGTACCTGGAGGATGGTGTAACAACAGCACTACCACAGACAGTCATTGCTCCCCGACATGGAGTTCATGTTGTTAGGATGCAGACCCTTTTTTCTGCGGAGAGATCTAACTGTTGTCATCATTACTGCCGTCTATACCAACGGACGCTAATCTAAACACGTCACTCTCGGTACTACTAGACACCATCAACAAGCACCAGTGGGCCCAGTCTGATGGCATCCACCTTATTGCAGGGGATTTAAACAAGGCAAACCTAAAATCAGTACCTACATGTCAGATACCCGACTAGAGGGGAGAACACTCTGGATCATGTGTATTTCAATGTCAAGCATACAGAGCAATACCCCTCCCCCACCTGGGCCTGTAGACCACCTCTCCCTGCTTCTCAACCCAGCATACACCCCCTCAGATGCCAAACCAAGCCCACAAAGAGGACCATCACCACCTGGCCTGACGATGCTGTCCCCCAACTTCAGGACTGCTTTCAACACACCCAGTGGGACAGGTTTTACCATGAGGACCTGGCAACATTCACAGAGACCGTACTGTCCTACATCCAGTACTGTGTCGGGAACGTCACTGTGGAAAAATGTATCCGAGTGTTCCCAAACCAGAAACCTTGGATGACAAGCCAGGTCTGCAAGCTCCTCCGTGCCCGTGACTCAGCCTTCAGGTCAGGTGACAGAACCCTGTACAGCACCGCTCATGCCAACCTGAGGAGAGGCATCAGGGCTGCCAAACAGACTACCAGAGGAGGATAGAGGACCATCTCACCGGTAACACCCCCCAGCAGGTGTGGCAAGGCATCCAGAGCATCACAAACTACAGAAGCTGGGATGCGACATCTGGAGACTCAGTCACAGCGCTGGCAGACGAGCTGAACAGCTTCTTCGCCCACGTTGAGGCAGATAAAATTTTATCAGTGGAGTCTGGAGGTTTGAATAGAGTAATATAGCAGCTTCAGGACCATTTTAAGAGGCTTCGATATGAGACTGGTGAAGTTTAGGGTAAAGCCAACCAGTGGCAGAGTAAGGTCATACTACCATCATAGTAGGAAATAAAAGCATTGTGACCAGGAAGGTCCAATGATGTCAGCCATGGCTGCTACAGTGTTTTTCAGGACAAAGGGCCTTCGAATATCAGGATGACGGGATGTCGGACAAATGGGCCTTTGGTCCAATGGGACATTTTTTGGACTATTGGGTTTTGGAGTAATGGGTCTTCAGAAGAATGGCAGAGTTTATCAGAGATAGGTGGGACGATAGGGAGGAAGCCATGGATGGAGGGATGGGATGATGAGTTACGAAGTACGGGAGGAGGACAATAAAGAGATGGGGAAAGAGGATTAACATAAGGGTAGGAAGAGTGTAGAAACTAAAACAAAATGACACAAGGTTTATTAATAGACCGGTTCTATAGCTTTAATTCCCTCCTGGAGGTGTTAAATAAGAGTGGTTTCTCCTCCAGCTCTATTGATTCAAGGACACCCCAACTGCCTCGTCTCCAGCTGCCGTGTTTTCGTCGGGACTTGGGAAATCTTGTCTGGAGGAAAGGATTGAAGTCTCTGCACTAGCAGTTAGTGTCAGGAAATAAAAAAAGAGAGTGACGCCGACAGAGACGAGCATGCACAAAGGTAGAAGAAGGAGTAGAAACAAGCCAACGGCTCCAGAGAGCACAGCTAAAAATAACCAGACATCAGAAGTACTGAATGTTCCCAAACAGACACAGCCTATTTAAAACCATGTACTACTTAATTCGTTAACTGTATAAAATGAGTATGTAGTGTTCCCTCTGTGTGGTAGAGTACACTGGATCTGAGTAGGTGGGAGGACTGTGAGGGTTCCCCTGAGAACCACATTAACCCCAGCTAGTCTGGTTAAGCCTCCCAACATAAATAAAGGTTCAATCCATTCTTACTGCATTTTGAGATCTAGGCATTAATCCTGCAGGTACACAGTAAATTAGCAAAGAGCTAGCTAGCTGTTGATTTTCTCACAATACTGTTGTAGCTACTGTCATTTTCTGTCAAGCAATGAAAGAAATCCATATAATTAATAATTTCTAGGAGTACTGATTTAAACATTACTTTGACATAATTCATTGGGTTCTGAAAGTGTTTTGAGACAAAAATAAAGACCAGTGGATGAAGTGTAATCCTACAAGTTATCTGAAAACAGTAAATCACCTTTCTTTGTTTTAAAAGTGCAGTGAGGAGGATTTAAAACCAGCTGAAACGTCTCCTGAATGGCAAACGTGTAGTAGAATGCAAAAACACAAATGTCTCAGTCTAGAGCCAGAAAGTGGTTCATCCATTCATGGAGGACAAACATCAAGAGGACCTGCTGCAAATAGAGACGGAAACATCACAACACAATCATTCCAAGCTCATAAAAACTAGGGCCCAAATATTTCATGATGATTAACCACACATTTTTTATCTGTTCATAGTGACCCTTAAAGGAGATCCGTCCAGCATTTAGTCCTCTGATCAACATGTTAAAGGACTAATATGCTGCTTTATGTAAATGTATGCATATATTTATTATCATAAATCAATACCAACACGAATTAATGGCAGATATTGTCCAGAAACCCTCCCAGGTTCTGACTTTAGCATCAACAATCTGCTCCAATCAGAACATGGCAAACTGCAGCCCAACAGGCAACAACAGCTGTCAGTGTGTCAGAGTGCTGACTTGACTAGGACTTGATCCAGACTGACTGGGACTATCAGAAAGTGGGCATGTCTGTAAAGGGGAGACTGGTGGGGACCCAGAGAACCCATTTACATCCACACATCTGGAGGTCAGAGGTCAAGTCTGGAGCCACTACCAGCTAGTCTGACCTGGTTGGTACAACAGAACAGTGTGGATGGATGGGATCCCAGGTGAAACCAGAAGTCTTCGTTCATTCATCAATAACTTCTGTACTACAGTAACATCATTTCTGTAATTATTTCAACCCAAACATTGATGTATTTATCACACAGGCTGTTAGAGCTGCTGCTGCTAGAACTGCTGTTAGAACTGCTGCTAGAACTGCTGCTGCTGCTGGAGCTGCTGCTGCTGGAGCTGCTGCTGCTAGAACTGCTGCTGCTGCTGGAGCTGCTGCTGCTGGAGCTGCTGCTGCTGGAGCTGCTGCTGCTGCTGCTGCTGGAGCTGCTGGAGCTGCTGCTGGAGCTGCTGCTGGAGCTGCTGCTGCTGGAGCAGCTGCTGCTGGAGCTGCTGGAGCTGCTGCTGCTGCTGCTGCTGCTGGAGCAGCTGCTGGAGCAGCTGCTGCTGGAGCTGCTGCTGCTGCTGCTGCTGCTGGAGCTGCTGCTGCTGAAGCTGCTGCTGCTGAAGCTGCTGCTGCTGGAGCTGCTGCTGCTGGAGCTGCTGCTGCTGCTGCTGGAGCTGCTGCTGCTGCTGCTGGAGCTGCTGCTGCTGCTGCTGGAGCTGCTGCTGCTGCTGCTAGAACTGCTGCTGCTGGAGCTGCTGCTGCTAGAACTGCTGCTGCTAGAACTGCTGCTGCTGCTGCTGCTGGAGCTGCTGCTGCTACTGGAGCTGCTGCTGCTAGAACTGCTGCTGCTAGAACTGCTGCTGCTGCTGCTGCTAGAACTGCTGCTGCTGCTGGAGCTGCTGCTGGAGCTGCTGCTGCTGGAGCTGCTGCTGCTGGAGCTGCTGCTGCTAGAGCTGCTGCTGCTAGAGCTGCTGCTGCTAGAGCTGCTGCTGCTGCTGCTGCTAGAACTGCTGCTGCTGCTGGAGCTGCTGCTGCTGCTAGAACTGCTGCTAGAACTGCTGCTAGAGCTGCTGCTGCTGCTGCTGCTAGAGCTGCTGCTGCTGCTGCTGCTGCTAGAGCTGCTGCTAGAACTGCTGCTAGAGCTGCTGCTACTGGAGCTGCTGCTGCTAGAACTGCTGCTAGAGCTGCTGCTACTGGAGCTGCTGCTGCTAGAACTGCTGCTAGAGCTGCTGCTACTGGAGCTGCTGCTGCTAGAACTGCTGCTAGAGCTGCTGCTGCTAGAGCTGCTGCTGCTAGAGCTGCTGCTGCTAGAGCTGCTGCTGCTGCTGCTGCTGCTACTGCTGCTGCTGCTAGAACTGCTGCTGCTGCTGCTGCTAGAGCTGCTGCTTCTGCTGCTAGAACTGCTGCTGCTGCTGCTGCTGCTAGAGCTGCTGCTACTGGAGCTGCTGCTGCTAGAACTGCTGCTAGAACTGCTGCTGCTGCTGCTGCTGCTGCTGCTGCTAGAGCTGCTGCTGCTAGAGCTGCTGCTGCTGCTGCTAGAGCTGCTGCCACAGTGAACACCATAAAACTACTGAGGTTCACCTACTCCTCTCTTCTAACAGGTCAAAGGTCAAGATCAGCTGAAGAAAAAAGCTCTCTCACAATCACTATGTAGTGCTGACATTTTGACATGTAACTGACTTCCTGCAGAGCTGCTGGGTTTAAAGGCTATGCTTGAAATAAACTAGTGCATACTACATGGCGTCTGACAGCAGGTTCTCCCACTATAGGAAGGACCAAGATGCAGAAACGTGCACTGAACATAACAGTGCACGTTATTTCTCCCTTTTACACACAAAAAGTGACAGAAGTAGTTGTGTGACGAACTGAAAACGGGAGTTCAGTGAACGTTCAGCTGCTCCGACAGCAGAACGGCGATGACGGCGGTGACGTTAACCATCGGAGCAGCTCTTCTTGACACCGCTGAAGTTTGTGACCCCAGATTGGTCAGGTCTGTCACCAGGATATGTTTGAGCTGAGCAACAACACATTGATTCATCACCCATCTGTGAAATCACACTGTGAAACCTGCCACTGCCTATATTGGTAGAAAGCATCTGTACAACCATATGGAGGAAAGAACCTGCCAAAATCTGAAATAAATAAAGACTCATCTATCATTAAATATAGCAGAAATATTAAAAATGAACTGATATAATGTGACATAAGTTTAGATTTGTTTTAATTTGCTTCTTTACTTCTTTATTATTGCATTAAATACCTTTATTTATTTACTTTTCTCTTTAATTTTCCATTTTAATTATTGATGCATTTACGTCTAATATTTTTAAAAAAATTTTATTTATGCAATTTTGTATTCATTTTTATATTTATTTTTATTAATACATGAATGAATTTATTCAATTATATATATTCGACATTGATTTATTTGTGCATGATTTTCCATTTGCATTTCACCCCAAACTTATTTATTTTTGTATTCTTTTCTGTGCACATTTCTTGATACACTTCTGCCTTATTAATCAAATGAGCTGCTTTTGTCCAAAATAAAAAATACAAAAATCAAACATATTTCTTCATAAATATTACTAAATAAACACACAAAAACATACTGATCTAAAACATTTCTAAATGTAGAAACGTGAACATTAATAATATAATATTTCTTAAGAAGAATGAATGCGCTTGTTAACATGCTTTTATTTTGACACTGATTTAACAGGATCCTGAAAATCACGACCTCCCACAGCCATCACAAGGAAATCCTCTCGCCACCACGTTTTCTACCACATGTAATACAATGAAATCATGCAAACAACGATCGGCCACAGCTGCCCTCAGGGGCTCCGCTTGTTTTTTAAAGGGTTAATCTCATTAGATTAACAGTATAAACGCATTTAATCAGATTTCTGAGGAAACTTAAGTGGAAAGGAAAAAGGATTTCCTCTCAACTCCCATCCTCCTCTGTGAAGGAGGCCACCAACAGCACATCAAGCTGAAACACCACCTCCGAACAAAGCGGGGGGGTCGGACCACAGCATGACTTTACCATCACTTCATTCACACCTCCCAGTATGTGACTCCAGTGACTCTAACATCATGACTAGCAAGTGGCTCTCATGTGATGTCGGGGAGGCGAAGTGCTGCAGAAACTTCCCACCAGTCATTCAGTAAAACTGATAAACGGCAGGAGAACAAGTTTCCTCTTTCAGCTGCTTTTCATTAAGATTATCTGATATTCCATCACCTGGATTCCTGCGAAGCTTCATTCACCACTTAAAGGTCCAGCTCAGCCCACATGAACAACAGCACCATCACTGAGGCTGCAACTCATTTCACCATCCAACTTCCCCCTGCCAACTGAAGTCCATTTAACACCAGCCAGTTGGCGGGTTCGCTGCCATGACAACAGAGTACCGGCGAAGGGGAAACTAGGCTTCAGTTTAAATGTCACAACTTCTCTCTTAACAGCTGTAAGATGGCGAAACAATCAGCGTTTCAGTGATGCCAAAGTGGAAATAAGTAGCCTCTAAGTATGCATGTGAGATTGCATCACTTAGCTGCTTAGAAAAGGCACACAATAACTCACCTTGACAACCTGAAAACTGCCAGCAGGTGTACAAGCAGACACATTTCACCCCTCCCTCATTGATTTTTATGGAGAAGATTTCCAGGAATAGAAGAGCAATTCAACCTGATGGGAAGGATTGGACGTTTCTGCCACCCACTCACAAGCTGGGGGTTAATTGAGGTGGACGGCCCGAGTCACGACACTAAATGGCTTTAAAACGGCACTTATTTTCACCAGCGGTGCATGAATGTCACGGCTGCTCCAGCGAACAGCGGACCCCCGAAACTGAAAGGATTCTGCCAGGGTTTATCCAGTTATTGGGTCGGGATGCAGACATGCCAGTGAGATCGTTCACAGCTCGCTGAGGGGAAATAGTGCGGAGAGGAGAGCAGTAGAAATGCTGGTTGTGTGTGTTTGTGTGAAGGTGGGTGGAGGGAATCTGAAAAACAAAGTCAGCAGCAACACAACTGAAGTGATTTTAGTGTCCGAGCCTGTCGGCTGTCCAGGCTTCTCTAAGGAGAAATGGCTGGTTTCTGAAAACACGTTGACAGACGCACTGCAAAAACCACGTCCTCCACCACAGAAATACAATTTATTGATTAATCAATTAGCTGATTTAATCCTTTGACCTCCGCAATAGAAATGGTCCTCCGGGGCATACACTGCGATTTCTGCTTGTTGTGATGTATCTTCAAATGCTTCATATCCCTAAAATCTGTACAACCAAAGCTAGTGTCCTTGTCACGACTTGGACCATGAGGTGGCTCCTGCAGCCTAGTCAGGTTGATTCAGGTCGTCCTCCAGGATGGTACATCTATGCATGAGAAGGTTTGTTGTGTCTCCCAGCACAGTCTCAAGCGCACGGCGGAGATACCAGGAGGGTTGGACAGGGCCGTAGGAGGGCATCAGCCCATCAGCAAGACCGGTATCTGCTCCTTTGCGGACCAGGAGAACCAGAAGGCCCACTGCCAGAGCCCAGGTCTGGGGTGCGTTATCCTCAGAAGGTCCCACAGACCTCCATGTAGCCAACTGAACCCTGACTGCTGTCAGGGACTGGTGCAGTGGGTCCTGGGTCCCTCCTGGTGCCAAGGCTAAAATGCTAACTCATTTCCAGGTCTTAGGACTCATTCCTGCAGCACTCTATAGATTAATCCTTTAGTCATTTATCCAGCAAAAATAACAACACATATTTGCTCGTCTTTGCATCTCAAATTTAGCTTTTCACTGTTTTATATCATTAAAAATGTCGTATCTTTGTGTTTTAGTCAGTTCTGCCAAAATAATTCATCTGAAGTAGAGCTGATTCAATTGGTTGGAAATTATCCAACTTTTAAAATATCCAATTAATCTAATATTTTCATGCAAAAATGTCAAATGTCAATGTTCTCTGCCTCTGAGCAGGTCCTGAAATATGAGGATTTTATGTCATGTTTGTCCTATATGATTGTAAAACGAGTATTTTGGACTGATGGTCAGATACATTTTGCCCGTTGAAATATGTTATCACCCTGGACAGACTGAAGACATCTGTGAGATGATAATATCTTCAAAAAGGCAACTCACTGCTGGATAACAGGCAAAAAAAAATAGTATAACTTATTGATAATCCATCTAAGATACACTGCCACCTGTTAGAGCTGTGTGATCAGATCATTTATGAAAAGGGCTGACTGAACCTCACCTGGCTGCTTGTGGTCATCACATTACCTGAGGTTGGATCGGCGAGTTGACTGAGTAATGATCGAACACGCTGCCTGCCAGCCTCAACTGCTCGCTACCCGACTCACAAATTGACTACCTGCCCGAGCGAATGACGACCTCGCCTACGACCTGCTTTTATTCCTGCCTGCTGGCCGCCTTCCTCACAATACCACCGGTACGATGAACTCCACAGCCTCCACGTTACCTTCACAAAGAAGTCAGCAACTGCACAAACAACATGACAATCAGGCCTTCACGCGATGCACCGCTCGTTGACCGGAATCCAGGTCGTTGATCTCAGAGAAATCAATATCCTACAATGATTAAGCTTGATGTGGTGTATTGGCTGTACGGGTCTGGCCAAGTTCACAAAAGGACAATAACTGACTTCTGTTGAATGGAGGAGGAGGAAGAGGAGGAGGAAGAGGAGGAGGAGGAGCAAGAAGAGGAGGAGGAAGAGGAGGAGGAAGAGGAGGAGGAGGAGCAGGAAGAGGAGGAGGAGGAGGAAGAGGATGAGGAGGAAGAGGAGGAGGAAGAGGAAGAAGAGGAGGAGGAAGAGCAGGAAGAGGAGGAGGAGGAGCAGGAAGAGGATGAGGAAGAGGAAGAAGAGGATGAGAAGGAAGAGGAGAAGGAAGAGGAGGAGGAAGAGGAGGAGGAAGAGGAGGAGGAGGAGCAGGAAGAGGAGGAGGAAGAGGAAGAAGAGGAGGAGGAAGAGGAGGAAGAGGATGAGGAGGAAGAAGAGGATGAGGAGGAAGAAGAGGAGGAGGAGGAAGAAGAGGATGGAGAGGAAGAAGAGGAGGAGGAAGAGGAGGAAGAGGAGGAGAAAGAGGAGGAGGAAGAGGAGGAGGAAGAGGAGGAGGAGGAGCAGGAAGAGGAGCAGGAAGAGGAGGAGGAGGAGCAGGAGGAAGAGGATGAGGAGGAAGAAGAGGAGGAGGAGGAAGAAGAGGATGAGGAGGAAGAAGAGGAGGAGGAGGAACAGGAAGAGGAGGAGCAGGAAGAGGAGGAGCAGGAGGAAGAAGAGGATGAGGAGGAAGAAGAGGATGAAGAGGAAGAAGAGGAGGAGGAGGAGCAGGAAGAGGAGGAGCAGGAGGAAGAGGATGAGGAGGAAGAAGAGGAGGAGGAGGTGACGGCTGCGAGGCAGCTGAGGAGCAGGAGGAGGAGGAGCAGGAGGAGATGACGGCTGAGGCGAAGCGTCAATCGATCGAGCGTTTCATGCCGACGAAGGTTCCCAGGAAACAGAACTCTGGTGTCAGTAATGTCAAACGTGACTCGTTGCTATTTTTAATCAACTGTCTTTTGTCCCATTTGCATCACTTCCTCCTTCAGCAGGACTCAGTTTGATCTCAGTGGACTTTGCTGGCAACTTCATCTGCTCATCATTAGCACAGAACTGTGAAAAGACAAGCAGGAATCTGGAGAAATGCTACGGTCCAGGAATTTGCAGTAAGCGAGAGGTTTTTCCACGGCTGGTTCCTCACAGTGGGTCCTTCCTGGCCTGCAGGTCTGATGAAACACCTGCTCTTTGCTGCTCAGGCACTTGTGTTGTTAACCGAGTGCGATTTGTCTCAACGCCTGTACAACAGGAACCTGCTCCAAGAGCTCTGGAACCAAGCCAGAAACACCGGATGCTTCTACAGGTCTTTTCTTGTTGTTTTAATAGAGACTGAACTGGTGATGAAACCAGAGTCAACCTCCAGGTCTGAGAGGTGAAGTCTTAACTCTTCATCCTGTCTCCAGCCAGCAGGGGGCGACTCCTCTGGGTCTATAGAGTCTCTAGAAAATGATCCTCCTCTCTGATTGATTACCTCAGTGAACACTGGAAACATCAGTTTATGTTATTAATACAGCATGACATTCATTTAGTAAATTATGGTTCCATCTGGAGTCAAATGGACATAAAGCTGGGGATGCTTTAGGGCGGGGCTACCTGGTGATTGACAGGTCGCTACCATGGCGTTGTCCTGTCTGGGAGTTGTCTTTGACCCTTTCACTGTGTGTTTTCATTTCAAAGTTTGGTCACCGAAAAATGTCTTCTTCAGTGTCTGGTTGTACTGAGCTCCACCCTCTCTTGTCACTACTGGCTGCAAAAAAAACAAGATGGCAACGACCAGAATGCCAAATTCGAGGCTTCAAACATCAGACGCCGCAGTGACTGTCCACTTCCGATACAGTCGATGGGTGAATCGATTTGTTAACAGTGGTTTAGTCCACGTCAAACTCATCTGGCCCCCCACCCACTCTGTGTGGCCTGCGAGGGCTTGCAAAGAATATATTATGGTTATCATACAATACAATGCCGCTTTACATAAGTACAGTGTCCTTAAACTACATGTCCCACAATGCATCTCGATTCTGTGACATGCGCACTGAAGTGTCTCAATATCAGCAGTACCCAGCAGCGGCTCAGGGTTACCAGCTTAGCGACAATGTTGCTATTTTTAGCGAGTTTTCAGACCCCTCTAGTAAGTCTTTCGACAAATATGAAAAATCTGGCGACTCGTGGAGACTCCAGTGTGAAATCAGGTATCGCCTTCCTCTCCTCAACAAGCGGCCGGTGCTGCCGTGGACCCTCCCCGGTCCCAGAGCGCTCATAGGGGCCCGGTCCTCGTCAGCGGCCCCTCCTGGCTGAGACCTGTTCACCCCTCCACATCCAGACTGAAGGAATCCCGCCTGCACAAAGCCGCCGCTGGCTGATGGAAATGTAAAATTTTGGGAATCAAACAATGAATTAAAAAAAAAAAAAAAAAAAACAGAGTTGGTTCTGGGTCACTGTAGCTGGACCCAGGCCCGGATAGAGGAGGAGGGCTGGATAGTGGCATTAAAAACAAATAGGACTGACGGAAGAAAGCTCATTTGTAGTTAGAAACATATTTAGGGTGTTTTTTTTAACACTGTCTTCAGAGCTAGTTATTAAATAAATTATTACTAAAACTAATAATAATCAAATGCAGAGGTAATTCTGAGTAGATGTATTTGTATTGTCTTACAATTACCAGCGGCCCTTTGAGGGAAGCATGACGTCGATGTGGTCCGGGATGCAACCGGGTTTGACCCCGGGTTTAGTCCATGGCTACTCCACAGCCAGGAAGTGAGCATCACTCTGGTTCCAAAGGGATGTTTACATTGGATTTAGGATTATTGCAGAAAATCAGTTTTGTTAAGCAAGACAGAAAAATCTTCACCACTTTTATGAATTTCAAAGTGTATATGCAAACGGCAGAACTAAAACAATGTTAAATGAACTACACCACGTTGCACGACCAATCCTAAGCTGATTTTGTACGTTTGTACGTCATCTACGTCCTTTTAAAGCGGCCGCGCCTGATCAGCTAAAACATCTGAAACTAGAACAGCAATACAAGCGTGGAAGCATTTCTTTCAGCCCTAGATTATACACTAATAAAAACATAGTTATGAATACTATATCCCTCTCTACTGATAGATCCCACAAATGTTACACACAGGATATTTGGCTGTTGGACGAGAATTTTTCAGACATTATATTTAAAGCTGCGGTAGATAGAAATGGAGCAAATATGATTAAAATAAGTTATTTCTATTAAACCGTCACTATATCTTGACACCAGTTCATGAGACAGGTAATCATGATCCGCCGGAGCTCCAAACGGCATCTACTAGAGTTCACAGACTGGAGAAAAACAACCAATCAGAGCTGATCAGCTGTCAATCACTCTGAACTCTGATCAGATATGGATCAATATCCTGTCACTGTAATGTCTATTTCTCTCCTCAGTGTTCTCACAAATCTTGTAGTTTCTGTTTAGCTGGAAAATGAGAAAGTTTGTGACCCGGCAGCCATGTTGAGGAAACACCAAGCACCGCCCACCAGCCGGAGCACAGCCAATAGGAACACTCTCTCTCTCTCGCTCTCTGAACTGACCTGTGATTGGTCAGAGCCTCCCAGACTTGATGTTTTAAATTCTGAAACAGCCATGAGGAGGAGCAGAAGTCTAGTTTTCTCTCAGAGCTCTTGAATCACCATATGTTGAAGGTTATTATGGGATGTTTGCCCAGTGATGCCAGAAAATATAGTTTTAAAGACCAAAAGGTTGTTTCAATAAACTGCTCAAAAATATTAAGAGAACACTTAAATCTGGATGAACGAATTATTGAAGCTGAAACTCTTTACTGATGAACATTGTATAATTAGTTAATTAATGACGTAACAGCAGTCAGTGGAAACCAGAACCATCAACCCGCTGAGGTCTGGATTCAGGATCACACTGAGAATCACAGGAAAACATTTAAATCACAGCTGATCCAACTAGAGTGAACTTCATCACATCAACTCATCATGTGACTCAGCAGAGTTTGGCCTCCGCCTGCCTGAATGAACTGCTGACAACATCTGCTCCTGATGAGGAGGAGGATGGGGTCCTGGGGGATCTCCTCCCAGGCCTGGATCAGGGCCTGACTGAGCTACTGGACTGGTCTGTGGTGGTACTTGGACCGATATGTAACGTCCCATAGATGGGCAGCTGGATTTAGGTCAGGGGAATGTGAGGACCAGTTTATGGGATCGATGTCTTCATCATCCAGGAACTGTCTACACACTCTGGACACATGAGGCTGGATATAGTCCTGAACCCGGGACCCACTGCACCAGAAGGAACCCGGGACCCACTGCACCAGGAGGGGAACACGGGACCCAGTGCACCAGGAGGGGAACAAACTGACTGGGCTGCAGGTACCACCTCATGGTACAAGCCGTGAAAAGGACACTATCAGAACCAGAACTTGAGAAGAACCAGTCAGGAAGGATCAGGAGAGCCTCCACATGTAAAACCATTGTCTGCTGTTGTCTCTCCATCACACCTGTTGTCACTTTGATTTACACCAAAGCAGCTGAAAGTGATTCACCATCGCTGGTTCTTCCTAAATGGACATATTGATCCCTGAAGTTTAACTGACTGACCCTAACCCTGACCCTGACCCTGACTCTAACCCTGACCCTGACCGTGACCCTGACCCTGACTCTAACCCTGACCCTGACCGTGACCCTGACTCTAACCCTGACCCTGACTCTAACCCTGACCCTGACCCTGACCCTGACCGTGACCGTGACCCTGACCCTGACTCTAACCCTGACCCTGACCCTGACTCTAACCCTGACCCTGACCCTGACCGTGACCCTGACCCTGACTCTAACCCTGACCCTGACCCTGACCGTGACCCTGACCCTGACTCTAACCCTGACCCTGACTCTAACCCTGACCCTGACCCTGACCCTGACCGTGACCCTGACCCTGACTCTAACCCTGACCCTGACCCTGACCGTGACCCTGATTCTAACCCTGACCCTGACCCTGACCCTGACCATGACCCTGACTCTAACCCTGACCCTGACCCTGACCATGACCCTGACCGACTGGTGTTATACGGGGACCATTCAGGTCCCTTCAGTCTTAGAACAGTGTGTGTTGATAAAAATCAAGTCCAGCAGCACCACAGTTAATACTGCCGTCTCATTTTAACTACCAGTTAACAGGCTGTATGGACGTAAATGTACAGAAGTATGAAAGTTAAATCTACAGACCCAGCCTGCAATAATCTATAACCTGTCTGTCTGTCTGTCTGTCTGTCAACCAGCTAGTGTGTGAAGAGCTGAAGACCATCGAGGTGAACTGACTGGTATGTCTGCACTGGAACAGGGTTAGAGTTATAAAGAGGATATATAAATATATATGTATGTGTGTGTATACACTCACAGTCCAGGTGCTTCTTCTTGGGTCCGCTGACTTCGTGCGTGGTGGCTTTGCACACCGCCTTGCTGACAGCCGACCCGGTCATGCTGTGCTGCGCTGCTGCGATCCGATCCGTGATAGATTGTCCCGACATCTCTTTTTATCCTCTATCAGCTAAAATAGCACAATAACGATCCGATCAATGGATCAACTCAACGTGACTTCACTCTCAAGTGGAGGTAGGGCTGCAATCAGACACCCGCTGCTGCGTTCAGGTAACCCCGTTCAGGAATGTCGGATCCGCTACGAGACGGTCTGGAAATCACAACCAGCTGGTTCACGCTTTAATGTTTGGCAGCAGTTTGTTCCGAGTATCTACCCACGGAGTAAAGACAGGACGACACTAATCCGAGCTAGTGTGTGTTAGCTAATGTTTCCGTTGCAGTACTCGAACCAGGAAAGAGTCCCACTGTGGAATCTGGAAACGCTGGATATTACTTTCTGGCCACTAATAAACATCGCTAACTGGCTGCCCTGAGACCCGGACGATTCACCTGGAGACACCACCTCGGGGCTGGCTGAGAAAGAGTAATCCGGATGAAATCACAGCTTGGACGACATCAACAACCCGGACAATCCCAGAAAACTTCCTCCTCCACGTCAACTTGTTAGCTTGGGTAGTTAGCTCTCGCTGGTCGCGCAGCGAAGTGTGTGTTGAAGCAGCCCGGGCCGTGAAAAGTCACCGACGTGTGAAAACCACATCGTCTGAGTTTCTACGAGGAACCCGAGGAACTAACAGCCAGGGCAGCTCTGGTTTCTCCCGGTAAGGAGAGCTGCGAGCAGCGGTGGGTGTTAGCCGAGAAGCTAGCGGGGTTAGCTAATCTGCCAGCCAGCCACAGCGAGCGTCTGTGACCGTAGAGCCGAGCCGGCGGACCCGCTAAATTAAAAATGACAGCTCCGTTAACTCGGTTCTTTCCTCGCACGGTCCTCGGGCTCAAATGGTTCTGTCCTCCGGCTGCAGACTCCACATCATCCGGCTCGGTTCGTCCCGTCCTGGGCTGCTGTGCGGACCGTGTCTCCAGTGGTTCCTCGTTCCGGACTGACGGGCTGCTGTTGCTCTGCCGGACAAAATGGCAGCGTACAAAATCAGCTGATCTCACTACCGTGCTGCCTTCAGGAACCCCGGCAGGCTCGGAATCTGGAGCGTTTGAATCGTCCAGCTGTTGTTGCTCTGGTTTTCTTTTTAATAATGTCCTACTTTTTCTTATTATTGTTGGAATCATTGATTACAGTGTGTGAGAATATGACAGAACACATAACTATAGATTTAATACTGATATACAGGCGCGAGTCCATTCTTACTATGCTGATACAGTCACCAATATAACAGGACACACTGTGCTGATTATAGGAAACTGAAAACATAACAATAGTCAAATAAAAGACAATAATATAAATTATACATATAATTACTTATCAGAGAATTTAGCTATTACTTTCTCTTAAAAAAATCCTGAAGCAAATTAAATATCTAAAATATAAATGCGTAAATTCAAATTTGTGCACTGCTGCCACTGTTTCTGCATTTTCATTTAATGCTGCTGTGACTGCGTTTTTTTCCATATTGCTGCCATTACTGTTTTTATTACCACTGCTTTTATTTATTTATTAGGTTTAATGAACAATGAAGGTAGAGTGCATGATGAATCTATATATAATATACATTTCTCATTGTTTATAATGAGGACAGACTAATAGTATTTTCTAGACTCAATCCCGAAGGGTTCAAATGACCTGGTTATGACTTATTTATGACTTTATAACTTTGTACTTTTTACTCCTTAAATTATATATTTTATTGTTTAAATACACACTGTTTTAACATACAGATATAATCATTGTCTAATATAAATCCAAGCATGCTGACATATCCACCTATCTCATGTATATAAAGCAACTTGTATATATAATCCAGCACTCTGTGTTGTTGTTGTTGTTATACTTAATATATATTAATATCTATACATAGTAGTTAGATGTTGTTTTACCTCCTTGGTTTAGCTGTATTTCTGTTTCTATGTAAGTTCATTGATCTGATTCTTTTGTTTTATATAATTCAAAACTGAATACCAGAATACCAACAAGTACACTCATTTACTGTAATGTACCTTTCCCCTTTTTCAAAGACAGAATAGCTAATCTATTAATTTTTAAAACCCTGATCTCGTAGTGTGTTGGTGACCTGTGGTGGATATGCTTTAGTTAACTTCTCATTGCACAGGGTCAACCACAGAGTTTGTATGTAGTGGTATGAAAAATGTCTTTGTGTGCAGTGGTTCAAAAATGTGGAGAAA
The DNA here is from genome assembly GCA_947000775.1 of Pterois miles. Taxonomy (NCBI): domain Eukaryota; kingdom Metazoa; phylum Chordata; class Actinopteri; order Perciformes; family Scorpaenidae; genus Pterois; species Pterois miles. The sequence goes on along the minus strand of CAMQGK010000478.1, from coordinate 4,527,897 downwards.
ACTTATTTGCTAATTTGATGTTTTAATTGATTTATCATACACACAAATTCGACAGATAAAGTGGTGTACAACTCTAATAAAACATATCAAATGGTAGCAAAAGTAAAAACAAAAACAAGTCTTAATATTTTTATACATAAATAGCGTCTTGAAGGATTGTAGGTACATATCGACAACAAAAAGAAAAGAAAAAGTGTTTCCTGACTTCTTTATGTGAGGTTTTTCAGGTGAAATCTAGATTTCCAACAGTTCGTGAACGCGTCCTCGGTCTCTTGGAGAAGACCTGAGGACAGAGTGAAGCGTTTAAGGTGTCTCCGTTGAAATTGTAGCGGAATTTATGAAACAAACGTCTCAAATTTCTCACGTTTTGACGTTTTAAAGGCGTTTCTGCTGCAGAAACTACCCTTGAATCCCTGCAGCTCTCTCTTTATGAGCGCATCTCTCGCACCACACTCGTCCAACATTTAAGGTGGTATTAAATGATTCCTCAGACGCCGTGTCCTTGTTTGACTCCAGACTATGTGGAACACGGTGTGCTGACAACAATCAGCGGGAAACCGCTGGTGCTGCACCATGCACAGCCCAGTGGGTATGAAACCGGTTCTGAAGGCTGACTGGATCTAATATCTGACTGTATCTCACACATTTTATAAAATGAAACTACATTACAGCTGCATGCCATGATGCAATGGATCAACTCTGACTTTGTGCATGAGCACATGACAGAAAGAGACTCACGTAGGTGCATTTTTCCTGTAGGGTGTGATTCAGTTTCAGAGAGCCAACTGCCGTCTGAGGTATTTCCCTTCTGGCTGAGAAATACTGCAAACGGACTCCAGCAGCAGGTGAACTCTACCGCCTCTACCGAGTCTACCGCTGCTTTTGACCTCCAATGACCTTTCCCGACAGGAGAGAAAATCCTCTCCAAGCTGTGGGGAGTGATATGATGAACCGTCAGGAGGAGAGTGATGAGAAACATATTTCTGATCAGTCCTTGGATGCTGAAAGTGTATGCAAATCCACCAATGTTAGCCTAACTGGTGTCTTTTTCACACATCTGCCAAATCTAATGAGCGGGAAAAAAATGAACAGCGCATAAAAAGGAAATAACAAATGCAACCACAGTAGATGGAAGTGGTTTGTGCTGCACAGGCCACCAGCGAAGGTTCAAGTTCCCAGGTTTTTATGCCCTGTGTCAGCCAACATTGCGTCTTTCATGTGCCGTAACGAACATCCATAGAGACAGACAACCATTCACACCTATGGGACATTTGGAGTCATCAACTAACCTGCATGTCTTTGGACTGTGGAAGGAAACCGGAGCACCGGAGTAAACCCAGGGAGAACGTACAGAAGAACCCCCATAACTAACACCTGCAACTAAATCATCTGCTTAGAAAAAAAGATCTGCAGTTCTGTTCTTGCATACAAACATTACATTATCAGATCATGTAAAAATGAGCGATGCATGTGAAGAACTGATGCACAGCAGCACAAAGATTAGCACACAGGGAATGTAGTCTGACCTAAAAGGACTGCGGCACCCAGAGGAGACGACTTGTAAACCGTGACATCAAACCTACGTCCTGTTCTTTACAAGGCATCAGTGCCAAATTTGCTTGCTCCCCTCATTTCACCTCATCCCTTCCCTGATGTGGAGTGCAGTGTTGCCATCTGCAGGCGGAATGGCTGAACACCTTATATTTCCATGGCAACTGCGTGGATGCGGGAGCCCCCCGTAGCCCCTGGCAACAGGCTCGCGATCAGCAGCTGTCAATCATAGGATGAGCCGCAGCCTCGCCTGAGGCCAGCGTGTTCAGAGAGATAGGAATGAATCCATTACCGTGCTATTGACAGCGACGGGGTCAGAGACAAAGATGGGGCCCCGGGGTGCACACAGTTTATCCACAATGTGTAAATTAAGTACAGTATGTCAGGGACTGTAGCTTTCATCGTGATTACCACGGCTACGAACGATGGAGTGGCTCAACATCAGGCCAAGTGAGCTAGTGAGCTTTCAGTTATTTAGCAATGAAGTGTGGCGCTGCATCATTACAATCGTGGATGGATAATGAGACGATGGGCACAGGGGGGTAAAAGGTCTCCCCTCTTATCACATAAGTGACCTGTTATTTAGTGCTGTCAGCTTTGTTTGAATGTCCAACAAGGGATGTTGATAATGAAGAAAAACCTGGGAGTGCTGCACTGGATCAGGAAACTTGCTGGTGGTAATGTTGAAGAAACCCAGGAGCTCTTCATGGACGCCACCATCTTGACGGTATCCTTGTCTTAATACAGGATTTAAGTCACAGTCAGAGAACCTCAGATGTTTTCCATCCTTTCAGTGGAAGTTGGACAGTCACTGTTTCTTATTGCTAGATAACGGTCAGCCAGGCGCTGGGTCTGTGCTCAGTGATCCATCTACAGTATGATTATAATGTAACTTTGACATCATGACTCTATCTTAAAGCTTCTCCATAATCATCTTCCTTCACTTTCCCCACATTTGTCGTCTATTCCTACGGCATAGTTACAACGTGTTGGGCTTTTTTTTCAGCAAGGACATAACTTCTACTCACATAGCTTTTGGGTCATCTTTCTTTCTATGCAACTGCTGTAAATTGTCCATTGTGCATATTGTAGATACTGTTTGTAATATGTAATAGCTCATTTATCTACAAAACCTCAGGGAATAAATTCAACCTGGATACAGTTTTTCTTCAGTATATCAGTCAGAGAAATGTTCAAGGACTCTACGATGTTTGTACTCTGTACCTGTGAAAATAAAGTCACATAAACTTAATTTAATAATAATTTAATTTATTTAATAATGCCACTGTTTGCTATGTGAGTTGTAGTACTGTCCACGTGTATATGGTATGGAGTGAACAGGGATCAGGTTCATCTGTTAGGGGGCCCTGGGGCAGGCACTCTGGCACCTATCCCTCCACATTGCATGTCAACACTGTCTATAATCACAAATTTATAATAACAAAAAGTATGACAATATGACAGCGGTCATCATAATGATGACGCTCCCCTCTGCGTTATAGTTTAGATGTCGTTTCAGCAGCTTTACTGTTTTGGTTCACAGTCTCTGCTCACTGCAGCAGGCAGCTGCTAAAAACCTGCTGTAGTCTACCTGCTCAACAGCAAACAGACGCACTCAGAGACTCGTTGGTGAGCACGGTGCAGCATTTAGTCAAGTCAAGTTTATTTGTATGGACTAAAAACAACTGGAGTTAACGTAAAGCCCCCCTGCTTTCTGGTCTATCTGACTCTGAATGGACCATAATCTACTAAATGAACATCCTGCTGTACTGAAGAAGACTGAAACTAGAGACTGAGACCAGAAACTGATGTTTCCAGTGTTTACTGAGGTAATCAATCAGAGAGGAGGATCATTTTCTAGAGACTCTATAGACCCAGAGGAGTCGCTCCCTGCTGGCTGGAGACAGGATGAAGGGTTCAGACTCCTCAGCATCAGACCTGGAGGTCGACCTCTGGCCACCACATGACATTAAAAGGTGACGATCAGTCAGTTGTTGTTCTGCTGCCCTCAAGAGGAGGATTTAATATGATCCTGAAGGCATTAGACACACATGAATACCAATGACAGTGAACATAAACAACCTATAGTCAAGGACATAAAAAACAATCTATTGTATATTGTATATTAAGGTCTGAGGGCACTTTGCTCGGCTGGTAATCCAGTTATGCTTATCATGCCTTTTATGTGTTTCATGTGTATGTTTCATATTTTGACCCTTATGTAAAGTTATTTTTTAATAAATACAAGATAACGACTAGAGTGAGCCAATATACAGCTGTAAACACAGCTGGAGAGCCACAGTTATTTTCAGGAGGATTTCTCTTGTTGAATGGAAAAAGTAAAGAGACATCAGGTCCAAAGAGATGCAATAAAAAGGTCAACATGAGAGTGATTTTAGTAGAAACTAGGTGTCCATATTTTCCCTCCCTGTCAGTCATGTTAGGCTCATGCAGAACTTGACAGATTTCAGATCAATCAATAAAAGCTTAAACACAGAGCTTTTAAACGGTCACTCATTAATGTTAAAGCTGCTCTGCAGCATTTAGAAATATCCTTCAGTCAACGTGTGGAGCGGCTGTGGTTGTGTGCATGCATCATCCCAGGCTACAATATGAAAAGACGGCGCTGCTGCGAAGCCTTCTGCCTGCTCGGGATTCTCTCAGATCACTTATTCATTCATCGTTATGACACTCATCCAATTTAACTGGATCCGTTAAGATGCAAACCTGCAGTCTTACAGAGACGCTGCGTCCATTATTCAGACTCACTGAGGTGAAATCTTATTCAGTTATTCATACAAAGACAGACGCAGACAGCAGAGGGCTGTTTGGTTTATAGAGGATTTATTGTAAAATGCCTTGAATGAAGACCAGCAGAACAGAAGGAGGTCGGTGGAGGGGTCTTTAAGTTTCACGTTCACTTTTCAAACGTAGTTATTGAAAGTCAGAACATGATCTTTTCCCTAAAGTGGTTTTAATGTCTAAACCTGAAGAAGCTCAGAGCGTAACGTTTCATTCATTCCATACAAATATAGACTATTTTTCAGTTTTCTGAAGAGTTAGAAAGTGTTTCACTTTTACAGCATGGCAGGTGCAGCAGGTCCCTCCTGACCCACATCTATGGGGATGATAACGATGGATAACTCACAGTGAATGAGCTGATAACAGTCAAATCAAGTGCAGCATTAGGAATGCAGGACCTCTTACACTGCCTAATTATTAGTATCATTTGTTAAATTAATAATTCATGCTTTCAAGTCGTAGCAGTTGGAAACTGAAATTTCAGGCTCTTGTGTTTTATTATAAATATTGAATCCACTCCTGCATATATATATATATATATATATATATATATATATATATATATATATATATATATATATAACTGCATATGAAATTATTTAAGAGGTGCTAGATTATTTCAAGATGACATCAATATTTCATTTTTAAATATCACAGTTAGCATCACTGCCAGCGTAAAGTGACACCTCTACTGTGAAAGTAATTATTGTGACTGCTAACATTGGTACTAGATGTATAATTAGATAATAACTTACTAACACTCGAGTCCAAACAACTTACATTGCTAATGTGTCAGCTTCAGTGTTTACAGCTTGTTGCACTGACCCAAGTGGCTATAAAAAGTATTATTGCTTTAATTCTAATGTATTTATCCTGATAAATAAACTGAACTGCCTTTTGGTTTCACCTCATCAGTCTGACATCTACATCACACCATTTTATGGAGTTTTACATCCTCTTTTGATGAGAGACGGTTCTAGTGGTTGCTAAGCAACTAACTCAAGTTTTCACTGTTGAAAAAAGAGATATGTAGATATAAGTGTTATTTTTTCTGTTAGCTGACTGAAAACACCTGGTAGGCTACATCTATGCTGATCTCATCCATGCTTGTCACCATTTTTGTGGTAATTTTTCTGCTGTCAGTTTTCTGGCAGATAACGCCCAGTTCTTCACCCTGCCAACAAAGCTATTATCGGCTTGGTTATTTTCCAACTGAGAAACAGCCGTCAACTTCAGCTGAAGCAGTTAAAAACATCAGGGATGTGGAACCACGGCAGAATTACTCATTCAAGATCCCAGTTATTAATTTCTGCGTATGACGCCTACCGGGCTTCGTAAATTTATTGTTTATTATTAAATCTGTTGTTGAGGAAAAATGCTAAATTTTCGTAGCTTCTACTAGGTATAAACATTTAGTCATACACTGTGGTCTGACCTGTTATTTCTTAATTAAAGTCCCAGCTCTCTTGTGAATAGAGCCAATTCACAGGTGTGAAGACAGTCATTTTTCCGTGTGAAGAAAGGGAAATAATCCTGTGTGACTTGTTAGCTAGCATGTGAGTGAGCGATATTATAACTCACTCAGACAGGGGCCGATGGATCACACCATCCCAGCCAGGGCATCTGATTCAGTGCCCACCGCGATGGGCTGGCAGCAGCCAATGCAGACGTATCTGAGGACCCATAGGTACATGCAGCCGGACAGGACGACAGTCAGGCCCAGTAGCAGGAAGCTGATGACGAACTGAGGACTGAACAGCATGACGAGGGAGGCGTCATCACTGGATTTCTGGGCTGGAGGAAGAACCAGGAGAGAAGAGGTGGTCACAATAAAAGAGATGTTACTACACATGAAGTGACGCAGAGTTTAGTGCCTCAAATGATGGTGAAAACTGCCTTTATTCTGCAAGTGGCCATGTGAGGCTATACTACAACATGAGCTAAATGCTAACATCAGCATGCCAACATGCTCACAGTGCTTTAGCAGGTGAAATGTTAGCCATGCTCACCATTTTAGTTTAGGATGTTAGCATGCTAACATTTGCTATTTAGCACTAAACACGAGATACAGCTGAGGCTGTCATTAGTGGTGTAGGTGTTAGGTCATAAACCAAAATATTGAACAAATTAAAGGATTAGAGGATCACCAGAGTCATTTAAATTCATCCTGAGGGGAACATGAATGGATGTACCAAATCTTATGTCAATTGGTGGACTGCTGTATTGAAGCCTTGACTTCAGCATTTTGGCCATCTTGGGTTTTGGGGTTAAAGTTCTAAAATGAAAACATGGACAACACCGTGGTAGCGACCTGTCAATCACTAGGTAGCCCCGCCCTACAGCATCCCCTGCTTTCTGGTCTATCTGACTCTAGATGGACCATAATCTACTAAATGAACATCCTGCTGTACTGAAGAAGACTGAAACTAGTGACTGAGACCACAAACTGATGTTTCCAGTGTTTACTGAGGTAATCAATCAGAGAGGAGGATCATTTTCTAGAGACTCTATAGACCCAGAGGAGTCGCCCCCTGCTGGCTGCAGACAGGATGAAGGGTTAAGACTCTTCAGCTTCACTTCACTTTTCATTCTTCCAAAATGGTGGAACGACCTGTAAACCAACCGTAGAGCCACCCTGCCAGCTAAGACAGAGCACAGTTTACTGAGGTGTTGCAGAACAGAGAACAAAGAGAAATTCACAAAGATAAGGAAACCAAACATCTGGAAATTGCGATTTGCCACCATCTAATCAAGGTTAATTGATATTCATGGGTACTAAGACAGAGGCCGTCAATCACCATATTTGAGGAGTGCTTGACGATGACAGGTTCCTTTCACAAATGCACATAGAAGGAGAAACGTTAGCCATGTATGTTTGCTCCTCGAGGGCCTCCTCCCAGCTTAATCCAGTCATGATGAGAGACTATGTGATCTGAAGCACCAAATAAACTCTGAGTATGTCTGGTTTGTTGATGAAAGGGTTAACAAATGACAGCCGTACCTGGCCATGCAATCAAATGCAATATTTCCTATTTCATTGCAAAACATATTATGAAATGAAACTGCTGACTTTAAATTCATGAATTTATCTACTACCGACTGACATTTTTGGCAGTTTAATGTGGACAGAAGGCCAACACAGAATAAAACATTATGTCCTCACAAAGATGGACATTATTATTTATTGTAAAATCAACACAGTGAAAAATGTCCCATTGTCTTTGATTCTTCTTTGAGGAACTGACACAAAACCGGTGTTCATGTGCTTTTGTGTGGAAGCTACTTTTAACATAGTTTGTTATTAGACTGTACATTTGTTTAGGCTCTTTGGATGGTAAGTCTGTTGGTTTGTTCTGAATGAAATATCTCAACTACTGTTGCATGTATTGCTATGACCATTCAAGGTGCCAAGAGAATGAATACTTATGACACTGGTGATCCTCTGACATTTACTCTAGTGCCACCAACGGGTCAAACATTTTATTCATCCAGTACTTTGGTTCAGGGTCTTAAAGGTGGCAGCACGTCTGGTCTTCAACCAGCCAAATACGACTTGTTTTAAATCCACTTTTCACCCCAATCAGTTATTGTATGAGATAATAATATTTGGACCCAAACAACAGCAAAGCAAAAGTAATGGCCCAGACACACCAAGCTGACATCAGAGACCTGGCGGCAACGAAGGCCATCAGATGTGCCGTATCACATTGCCTCAGTCACAAAGACTTGAGCTGACGGCCAGTTAGCTCGTACGGTCTGCCCCTGCGTGACAGGAAATAACTCTCCTCACCTGCAGGTGGCGGTAGTTCCTATTCAAAAAGGGAAGCAGGAGGACCGAGGATGGTGGATGTACAATCTGCTGTTACTTACAGTACATGAAACAAGTTCAGTCCACTCGCTCACTGCCTAGCTTCATTCCAGATGTTCATGTCGCTGTGACAACATCTCTGTGTTGGAACGATCGAATGAGATGAAGATGAAAATGAGAAGAGCCTTCTGTGTTTTTCCTCGTGATTTTACTTGTTGGCTTTCCTCCCATCTGTTGCTTTTCTCTTGCACTGATTTGTTAACACTGAACAGCCAATCAGAGTGATTTCTCTCACTGACGAGCTCCGCCACCAATATAACATGCTGAACCGACCGTCGGCCAACCAGCGGTTTGGTGCGTCAGGACCATTAGAGCTGCCAACATGATCTCATCCGAACTCATCACATGCTGACACTTTAGGTTTAGGCATCAAAACCACTTTGTTAGGTTTAGGATAAAGCTACATGGCTGAGCTTCCCTCTTTAAACTAGGTCATTGCATTCCTGGTGCACTCTCTCCAAGCCTTTAATATTGCTGTGGATTGCTGTGGACATTGTAATCGAAAGCCTGGTGCATCTCGTACCAACACTGTATATGGACGCAGCTGTTGCCTAGCAATGTGAATCCACTGAAGTACTTTATATGGATATGGACCTGTGAATAAAAATAAAGTAGCTGGTACTTCACTCTGATTATGGGAGATGATTCTGATTAATGATGGTGATATTTTCTTGTACTCATGGTATTAATAACATCTGCATTATACAGAACACGAACCATACAGATGTCTCTTCAAACTAGAAGGCAAAAGGGATGAAAACTGAAAAATGATTTTTAATCAACTGCCCAACTAAAACAAACAACACTCACCTCTGCTGAGGTGTAGACTCAGCAGCAGACTGAAGAGAATGCTAGCAGCCATCTTCATGGTGGACTGGACTCAATGGGAGGACGCGAACCTGTTGGTGTCAATAATTACCTGGTTAGAGACGTGGTCAAGAATGAAAGCCACCTGATTATTGTATAGAAACTTCTCCTGATACAGTTTAGGCCTTCTTAAACATCTGTTATAAACACACTACCTGCATATAATATGCATATGTTCAGTGTAAATATAACTAACCTGTAAACACACGTCATAAACACATAGGAGACCCACGGAGGAGATGAAACTCACTGTGACAAGAATAGCAGCATATTTAGTTTTCCCACAGAGGTATGAGGAAAAAACCCTGTAATGCAAAGAGAAACGCAACAGAGAAGAACATCAGATGGTATAAGGATGTTCTTCAAGAACATCATCCTTACAAATTCAGAGTATGTAGACCAAATGTCAAGCACAACGAAATTCTGCTTCTCTTTGTTACACAAGAAAACACTTCACAACATCTCAGTAATTAATACAGTTATTAATTATTAATAAAGTAAACACAGGGTTTTTTCTATTATGCTGGCTTAAAAAAGATATAAGCTGCTTATAACTGAGCCATGTGGAATGTAAAATAGAAAATTAATTCATGATGGATGTACAAGAAGACAAATTAAATATTTTTGAGAATAAAAATCTTTTGTCACAACTCACAAAAATGTGAGACGTCCTTCCTTCGCTGCTGTCGGTCCTTTAAGACACAACAGGTTTTTCAACAAAGATCACAATAATCCATTTTCTTCTCAAGAGGACGGAGGAAAAATAAATCAGTTCAGTGGGGAGGTCTTATATGCAGCATCTGCTCAGGTCGACGACCGCCTTCCTGTCTGGGATTTAACAGACACCTCTGTTCCTAATGCAGACGGCTGTGAGAGAGCTAAGGAAACCCATCCTCTCAAACACTGATTTCGCTCGCTTTCCAGGAGAGGGATGATGGGAATCAGGTGCACTGAAACCGGGAATGTGAGAGAGAGCGAGAGAGGAGCAACATCCACAAATAGAGGCCATCAGGGCAAAATCAGTGGCTTCGGACAGGATTCTCCCCTTCACCGTCAGCAGAGAAGTGATGGATGAGACAACATCCAAAACATGACAAAATCAAACTGCACTCACACACTGCAAACAACAATTTCATCTGTGAATCACAGATTTTTCTCACTTGTGGCTCCCTCTAGTGGTTCAAACTGATGCAGCAGAAGGACAGATAATCGCTGCTCATCCCTGCCGTCAGGATTTGAAGTGCTTTCAGGAGACAACAGGACACGTTTGTGCATGTAAACCAGAAATGTATAGAAAGCTGCAAAAGAAAGACAACGCACACTACAATATTTGCATTCTTAGTTGGAGACTGTACACAATTATTTAGGGGGTTAAAGTGAAAAGCAGTTTTTATTTCTTTTTCAGGAAAAACCAGGGCTGCACATTTTTATCTGTTCATAAAGAACCTTAAAGGGAGATTAGTCCAGTATTCTATGTATGCTACTTTATGTAAATATATGTATATATTTATTACTGTAAATCAATAAACAGCACACAATGTTTGCATACAGACCGAGCTATGCAACCCGACTCCGTGGAGACACGGAGGGGCTGATGGGAGGCTGAATGGTCTGGGCAATGGTGGTGGTCTGGGTCTGACAACGTTTAGCATAAAGCTGGAGCATTATTTAGCTATGCGCTAGTATGACACAGTTAATAAATAAATGAATAAATACTGGACAAATCTCTCTTTAAGGTGCATTTTCAACAGATAAAAAAACATATGATTAATCATGTTTAACTATGGACAATCATGCATTTAATTGATATTAAATATATGAATTGATTGGCAGCCCTAGTAAAAACTATTGAATGTCATTCTCACACCATGGATTTGAAAAATGCCTTAAAGGAGCAGTGTGTAGGATCTGGTACCATCTAGTGGTGAGGTTGCACATTGCAACCAACTGAAACTTATCCCACTACGGTGGTCCTCTCGACAGTCAGAGTTCAGTTTGTCCCTTCTGGTCTCCCGTAGAAACATGGCGGCCGGCTCCGTGAAGAGGACCCGCTCCCTATAGTTAGTAGTAGTAGTAGTATATTCAGTCATGTGTAATGAAAACACGATGCTTATTATCAGGTGATTATACACCTAAGAAAACATACTAATTTATATTATACACATTCCTGCCAATAGATCCCCGTAATGTTACACACTGTCCCTTTAATGGGTCAGCTCAAATGATCTATTACACCAAGCTAAGACGAAAAGCAGTAAAACTAAACTAAATGAACAATATCCTTCAAAGGTCCAGTGTGTAGGATGTGGGTGTCTCGGTGAGGTCAGGAGACAGTGGTCACTCAGTGGTTATTATGGATATTGTGGCACACTGAATAGGATAATATAGGTGATAATATTCACATGGTTGGGCTCACAATGATAGAGCATTAGGCAGCAGGACAGCCAGTAGAGAGAACGAGAGCTGAACAACGCACACAGAAACATGCTGCGTCTGACAACGCTGCACATAATTCTGGTCAGTTTTCTACTGAATGATACAGCCAAGAGCTGGCAAATAGCATTCAGACGACAAACACCGAGAGCAACAAGAGGACACTGAACCATCTAACGAAAGCAGTGAGAATGACGCTTCTGCTTTTTCTTCCCGTTTTACAGCCAAGAGGCGGTGAACAATGACAGAATGACACAATGATATTTCACTTTATGAAAACTGCTCCAGCAACGACTCTATAAGAGTGACTGTCTATACAATCCCCAGAATAAATCAATTGAAAATCAGATCAACAGTACATTTTGGTGAGAAGACATTATTGAAGACCTCCAACCCCCAGGAAGGGAGCCGGCCGTTGATCCTAATGTTCGTAGTGGCCAAACGGTGGTACTACATCTGTACTGTGGTAACTGTATGTTACCTGTCGTCATTGGGCCCAATAAGACTTTTTCCCATAGACTTCCACTGATAAAGAGACGTCTGTAACTCAGAGGATCATTAATTTAGAGGTGAATTTAGAGGTGAATGGACTTCTGATCTAAAAGAAAAGTGACTGAGTTATTAACAAGAATTAATAAATAAAAGCTAATCATCAGCTAAAAGGTCAGCATCAGGTCAGCAGCACTAGAGCTTTTTAAACAACAGTAACATAAACTAGGCAGCACCATAGGAGGAGAATCTGCCATGATCAATAACACTGATCAATACTGAGATGATCAATTAATATTGAAGTGATCATATTAGCTCTACTGATGTCAGCCTGGTTGGTTTAAAGTCAGAACCAGATTATTAATTGTATATTTAAATCCAATGAGGACACATGTTGTTTCTAGAGCAGCAACAGTAATGTTGACAACAGCAGAGTCTCCATAGAAACTATTAATATCATGATATGATACTATATAATATATTAATAATGTTGATAATGAACCAACTGATACATACACACCCCAAACCGGGACTCGTGAACCGGTCCATCCCTGGTACATACAGGATGCCTCCTTGTACCGAACTCACAGCTGATTAAAACTTTGCTCCACAGCGCCTCTAGTGGCTCCTCAGGGTGCCTGGAAGTCCTCATACGACCGCAACACTGCAAACGAAGTCACCACCATCCGTTAAATATTTCATATAAAATATCAATAGATCTAGAATAACCGAAGCAGCTGCTAACAGCACTGTGTGACAATAGCAAAACATCAGTTTAAATGTGCACTTTTATGAATATAAAATAGTTTTACAAGAGTTTTTAATCTGTTATTCACACGGGATGAGACTGATTTCCATCATGTCACAAAGACATTCTTGTAAAATTCATCCATTCAAGGCTAAAAATGCTGCTGCACCATTAACAAAACAATTCAATAACTTTTGTTTTCAGGAGTCACTTCTTTTTCCAAATGCATAAAACTTTAATAGATTTTTTCAATATTAGAACAAATTTTTGACTCCATTTCTGTTATGAAAATACAATAATTACATTATTATATAATGGATTTTTCAGAAGTATTTCTCCAACATCTCTGGATAAAAGAGAGACAGGAAAGCGATGCATCTATTAGAAGAGTTCTGATATATTAATCAATAACCGGATGTGCTCCATCGTTCAGTCCCTGTCTCTGGGAGGAGAAGAGGAGCATCCTGAACACCTCCTCCGGCCCGTCTCCTTGGCGGCGTGCTCGCAGCGAGGCAGAGCCAGGACGCTGCCGTCCGGTTGGCCGCGTCCAGCGGCGGCGCTCTCGTCCTCCACAGTCAGGATCCCTTTCACCAAGCACGAGATGGCGGCGTCGATGTTGGTGTCGTCCTGCAGAGGGAACGAAGAGCCGAAGGCTTACAGGAGGACGGCCGAGATCAAGGTCAAGGTCAAGGTCAAGGTCACTGTGTGACGAAGCAAAAATGGCCGAATCTCGATTCTTCACATTTGGATTAGAAAACAACAAAACTGCATCAGAACTTCAAAACACCACACGGTCTCAGACTGATCTGAGGATTCAGAAGAGATCTGCTGACGGCTGACGACAACACCAACAGATGGAGGGATAGAGAGAGAGATAGAGGGATAGAGAGAGATAGAGGGATAGAGGGATAGAGAGATAGATAGAGGGATAGAGAGAGATAGAGGGATAGAGAGAGATAGAGGGATAGATAGAGAGATAGAGAGAGATAGAGGGATAGAGAGAGATAGAGGGATAGAGAGAGAGATAGAGGGATAGAGAGATAGATAGAGGGATAGAGAGAGATAGAGAGATAGATAGAGGGATAGAGAGAGATAGAGAGAGATAGAGAGAGATAGAGGGATAGAGAGATAGATAGAGGGATAGATAGAGGGATAGAGAGATAGATAGAGGGATAGAGAGGGATAGAGAGGGATAGAGAGAGATAGAGAGAGATAGAGGGATAGAGGGATAGAGAGATAGATAGAGGGATAGAGAGAGATAGAGGGATAGAGGGATAGAGAGATAGATAGAGGGATAGAGAGAGATAGAGGGATAGAGAGAGAGATAGAGGGATAGAGAGAGAGATAGATAGAGGGATAGAGAGAGATAGAGAGAGATAGAGGGATAGAGAGAGAGATAGAGGGATAGAGAGACAGAGAGATAGATAGAGGGATAGAGAAAGATAGAGAGAGATAGAGGGATAGAGAGAGAGATAGATAGAGGGATAGAGAGAGATAGAGAGAGATAGAGGGATAGAGAGAGAGATAGAGGGATAGAGAGACAGAGAGATAGATAGAGGGATAGAGAGAGATAGAGAGAGATAGAGGGATAGAGAGAGATAGAGGGATAGAGAGATAGATAGAGGGATAGAGAGAGATAGAGAGATAGATAGAGGGATAGAGAGAGATAGAGGGATAGAGAGGGATAGAGAGGGATAGAGAGATAGATAGAGGGATAGAGAGGGATAGAGAGATAGATAGAGGGATAGAGAGATAGATAGAGGGATAGAGAGGGATAGAGAGGGATAGAGAGAGATAGAGGGATAGAGGGATAGAGAGAGAGATAGAGGGATAGAGAGAGAGATAGATAGAGGGATAGAGAGAGATAGAGAGAGATAGAGGGATAGAGAGACAGAGAGATAGATAGAGGGATAGAGAGGGATAGAGAGAGATAGAGGGATAGAGAGAGAGATAGAGAGATAGATGATAGATAGAGGGAAAGAGAGAGGGATAGAAAGAGAGATAGAGGGATACAGAGAGATAGAGGGATAGAGAGATAGACAGAGAGAGAGATAGATGATATATAGAGGGATAGCCAGAGGGATAGAGGGATCGAGAGAGAGAGGTAGAGAGATAGAGGATGGAGAGATAGACAGAGATAGAGAGTGAGATAGATGGATAGATAGAAAGAAAGAAAGAAAGAAATTCCTTTATTAGTCCACAGTGGGGAAATTCAGTTTTACACTCTGTTGTTCACACAGTACATATACATGTCAATGGAGAGATGTCAGAGTGAGGGGGCTGCTCCTGACAAGCGCCCAGAGCAGTTGGGGGTTCGGTGCCTTGCTCAGGGGCACCTCGGCAGTGCCCAAGAGGTAAACTGGCACCTCTCCAGCAACCAGTTGGTCTTGGTCCATGGGGGATTTGAACCCGGGTCCTCCGCATCCTAACCCAAGTCCTTACGGACTGAGCTACTGCCGCCCCATAGAGATAGATAGAGATAGAGAGAAAGATAGATAGATAGAGGGATAGATAGATGGATAGAGAGAGATAGAGGGAAGAAGAGATAGACAGAGAGATAGAGATAGATAGATCGACACTTTATTCATCAAATTCACACATTCCAGCAGACACGCCACATTAATGTTAGTCTGTCCTCTGAGTCTGGACCAGGACTATTAACTAATGTTAGTCTGTCCTCTCAGTCTGGACCAGGACTATTAACTAATGTTAGTCTGTCCTCTCAGTCTGGACCAGGACTATTAACTAATGTTAGTCTGTCCTCTCAGTCTGGACCAGGACTATTAACTAATGTTAGTCTGTCCTCTGAGTCTGGACCAGGACTATTAACTAATGTTAGTCTTTCCTCTCAGTCTGGACCAGGACTATTAACTAATGTTAGTCTGTCCTCTCAGTCTGGACCAGGACTATTAACTAATGTTAGTCTGTCCTCTGAGTCTGGACCAGGACTATTAACTAATGTTAGTCTGTCCTCTCAGTCTGGACCAGGACTATTAACTAATGTTAGTCTGTCCTCTGAGTCTGGACCAGGACTATTAACTAATGTTAGTCTTTCCTCTCAGTCTGGACCAGGACTATTAACTAATGTTAGTCTGTCCTCTCAGTCTGGACCAGGACTATTAACTAATGTTAGTCTGTCCTCTCAGTCTGGACCAGGACTATTAACTAATGTTAGTCTGTCCTCTGAGTCTGGACCAGGACTATTAACTAATGTTAGTCTTTCCTCTCAGTCTGGACCAGGACTATTAACTAATGTTAGTCTGTCCTCTCAGTCTGGACCAGGACTATTAACTAATGTTAGTCTGTCCTCTCAGTCTGGACCAGGACTACTAACTAATGTTAGTCTGTCCTCTGAGTCTGGACCAGGACTATTAACTAATGTTAGTCTGTCCTCTCAGTCTGGACCAGGACTATTAACTAATGTTAGTCTGTCCTCTCAGTCTGGACCAGGACTATTAACTAATGTTAGTCTGTCCTCTCAGTCTGGACCAGGACTATTAACTAATGTTAGTCTGTCCTCTGAGTCTGGACCAGGACTATTAACTAATGTTAGTCTTTCCTCTCAGTCTGGACCAGGACTATTAACTAATGTTAGTCTGTCCTCTCAGTCTGGACCAGGACTATTAACTAATGTTAGTCTGTCCTCTGAGTCTGGACCAGGACTATTAACTAATGTTAGTCTGTCCTCTCAGTCTGGACCAGGACTATTAACTAATGTTAGTCTGTCCTCTCAGTCTGGACCAGCACCACTAAATAATGTTAGTCTGTCCTCTGAGTCTGGACCAGGACTATTAACTAATGTTAGTCTGTCCTCTCAGTCTGGACCAGGACTATTAACTACTGTTAGTCTGTCCTCTCAGTCTGGACCAGCACCACTAACTAATGTTAGTCTGTCCTCTCAGTCTGGACCAGGACTATTAACTAATGTTAGTCTGTCCTCTCAGTCTGGACCAGGACTACTGACTAATGTTAGTCTGTCCTCTGAGTCTGGACCAGGACTATTAACTAATGTTAGTCTTTCCTCTCAGTCTCGACCAGGACTATTAACTAATGTTAGTCTGTCCTCTGAGTCTGGACCAGGACTATTAACTAATGTTAGTCTGTCCTCTCAGTCTGGACCAGCACCACTAAATAATGTTAGTCTTTCCTCTCAGTCTGGACCAGGACTATTAACTAATGTTAGTCTGTCCTCTCAATCTGGACCAGGACTATTAACTAATGTTAGTCTGTCCTCTGAGTCTGGACCAGGACTATTAACTAATGTTAGTCTGTCCTCTCAGTCTGGACCAGGACTATTAACTAATGTTAGTCTGTCCTCTCAGTCTGGACCAGGACTATTAACTAATGTTAGTCTGTCCTCTGAGTCTGGACCAGCACTACTAACTAATGTTAGTCTGTCCTCTCAGTCTGGACCAGGACTATTAACTAATGTTAGTCTGTCCTCTGAGTCTGGACCAGGACTATTAACTAATGTTAGTCTGTCCTCTGAGTCTGGACCAGGACTATTAACTAATGTTAGTCTGTCCTCTCAGTCTGGACCAGGACTACTAACTAATGTTAGTCTGTCCTCTGAGTCTGGACCAGGACTATTAACTAATGTTAGTCTGTCCTCTGAGTCTGGACCAGGACTATTAACTAATGTTAGTCTGTCCTCTGAGTCTGGACCAGGACTATTAACTAATGTTAGTCTGTCCTCTCAGTCTGGACCAGGACTACTAACTAATGTTAGTCTGTCCTCTCAGTCTGGACCAGGACTACTAACTAATGTTAGTCTGTCCTCTGAGTCTGGACCAAGACTATTAACTAATGTTAGTCTGTCCTCTGAGTCTGGACCAGGACTATTAACTAATGTTAGTCTGTCCTCTCAGTCTGGACCAGGACTATTAACTAATGTTAGTCTGTCCTCTGAGTCTGGACCAGGACTATTAACTAATGTTAGTCTTTCCTCTTAGTCTGGACCAGGACTATTAACTGTTAGTCTGTCATCTGAGTCTGGACCAGGACTATTAACTAATGTTAGTCTGTCCTCTCAGTCTGGACCAGGACTATTGACTAATGTTAGTCTGTCCTCTCAGTCTGGACCAGGACTACTGACTAATGTTAGTCTGTCCTCTCAGTCTGGACCAGGACTACTGACTAATGTTAGTCTGTCCTCTCAGTCTGGACCAGGCCTATTAACTAATATTAGTCTGTCCTCTCAGTCTGGACCAGGACTACTGACTAATGTTAGTCTGTCCTCTCAGTCTGGACCACGACTACTGACTAATGTTAGTCTGTCCTCTGAGTCTGGACCAGGACTACTGACTAATATTAGTCTGTCCACTCAGTCTGGACCAGGACTATTAACTAATGTTAGTCTGTCCTCTTAGTCTGGACCAGGACTATTAACTCATTTTAGTCTTTCCTCTCAGTCTGGACCAGGACTATTAACTAATGTTAGTCTGTCCTCTGAGTCTGGACCAGGACTATTAACTAATGTTAGTCTGTCCTCTCAGTCTGGACGAGGACTACTGACTAATGTTAGTCTGTCCTCTCAGTCTGGACCAGGACTATTAACTAATGTTAGTCTGTCCTCTCAGTCTGGACCAGGACTACTGACTAATGTTAGTCTGTCCTCTGAGTCTGGACCAGGACTACTGACTAATATTAGTCTGTCCTCTCAGTCTGGACCAGGACTACTGACTAATGTTAGTCTGTCCTCTCAGTCTGGACCAGGACTATTAACTAATGTTAGTCTGTCCTCTCAGTCTGGACCAGGACTATTAACTAATGTTAGTCTGTCCTCTCAGTCTGGACCAGGACTATTAACTAATGTTAGTCTGTCCTCTCAGTCTGGACCAGGACTATTAACTAATGATAGTCTTTCCTCTCAGTCTGGACCAGGATTATTAACAAATGTTAGTCTGTCCTCTCAGTTTGGACCAGGACTATTAACTAATGTTAGTCTTTCCTCTTAGTCTGGACCAGCACTACTAACTAATGTTAGTCTGTCCTCTCAGTCTGGACCAGGACTATTAACTAATCTTAGTCTGTCCTCTCAGTCTGGACCAGGACTATTAACTAATGTTAGTCTTTCCTCTTAGTCTGGACCAGCACTACTAACTAATGTTAGTCTGTCCTCTCAGTCTGGACCAGGACTATTAACTAATGTTAGTCTTTCCTCTTAGTCTGGACCAGGACTACTGACTAATGTTAGTCTGTCGTCTCAGTCTGGACCAGGACTATTAACTAATGTTAGTCTTTCCTCTTAGTCTGGACCAGGACTACTGACTAATGTTAGGCTGTCCTCTCAGTCTGGACCAGGACTACTGACTAATGTTAGTCTGTCCTCTGAGTCTGGACCAGGACTATTAACTAATGTTAGTCTGTCCTCTGAGTCTGGACCAGGACTACTAACTAATGTTAGTCTGTCCTCTGAGTCTGGACCAGGACTATTAACTAATGTTAGTCTGTCCTCTGAGTCTGGACCAGGACTATTAACTAATGTTAGTCTGTCCTCTCAGTCTGGACCAGGACTATTAACTAATGTTAGTCTGTCCTCTGAGTCTGGACCAGGACTATTAACTAATGTTAGTCTTTCCTCTTAGTCTGGACCAGGACTATTAACTGTTAGTCTGTCATCTGAGTCTGGACCAGGACTATTAACTAATGTTAGTCTGTCCTCTCAGTCTGGACCAGGACTATTGACTAATGTTAGTCTGTCCTCTCAGTCTGGACCAGGACTACTGACTAATGTTAGTCTGTCCTCTCAGTCTGGACCAGGACTACTGACTAATGTTAGTCTGTCCTCTCAGTCTGGACCAGGCCTATTAACTGATATTAGTCTGTCCTCTCAGTCTGGACCAGGACTACTGACTAATGTTAGTCTGTCCTCTCAGTCTGGACCACGACTACTGACTAATGTTAGTCTGTCCTCTGAGTCTGGACCAGGACTACTGCCTAATATTAGTCTGTCCACTCAGTCTGGACCAGGACTATTAACTAATGTTAGTCTGTCCTCTTAGTCTGGACCAGGACTATTAACTCATTTTAGTCTTTCCTCTCAGTCTGGACCAGGACTATTAACTAATGTTAGTCTGTCCTCTGAGTCTGGACCAGGACTATTAACTAATGTTAGTCTGTCCTCTCAGTCTGGACCAGGACTACTGACTAATGTTAGTCTGTCCTCTCAGTCTGGACCAGGACTATTAACTAATGTTAGTCTGTCCTCTCAGTCTGGACCAGGACTACTGACTAATGTTAGTCTGTCCTCTGAGTCTGGACCAGGACTACTGACTAATATTAGTCTGTCCTCTCAGTCTGGACCAGGACTACTGACTAATGTTAGTCTGTCCTCTCAGTCTGGACCAGGACTATTAACTAATGTTAGTCTGTCCTCTCAGTCTGGACCAGGACTATTAACTAATGTTAGTCTGTCCTCTCAGTCTGGACCAGGACTATTAACTAATGTTAGTCTGTCCTCTCAGTCTGGACCAGGACTATTAACTAATGATAGTCTTTCCTCTCAGTCTGGACCAGGATTATTAACAAATGTTAGTCTGTCCTCTCAGTTTGGACCAGGACTATTAACTAATGTTAGTCTTTCCTCTTAGTCTGGACCAGCACTACTAACTAATGTTAGTCTGTCCTCTCAGTCTGGACCAGGACTATTAACTAATCTTAGTCTGTCCTCTCAGTCTGGACCAGGACTATTAACTAATGTTAGTCTTTCCTCTTAGTCTGGACCAGCACTACTAACTAATGTTAGTCTGTCCTCTCAGTCTGGACCAGGACTATTAACTAATGTTAGTCTTTCCTCTTAGTCTGGACCAGGACTACTGACTAATGTTAGTCTGTCGTCTCAGTCTGGACCAGGACTATTAACTAATGTTAGTCTTTCCTCTTAGTCTGGACCAGGACTACTGACTAATGTTAGGCTGTCCTCTCAGTCTGGACCAGGACTACTGACTAATGTTAGTCTGTCCTCTCAGTCTGGACCAGGACTATTAACTAATGTTAGTCTTTCCTCTTAGTCTGGACCAGCACTACTAACTAATGTTAGTCTGTCCTCTCAGTCTGGACCAGGACTATTAACTAATGCTAGTCTGTCCTCTTAGTCTGGACCAGGACTACTGACTAATGTTAGTCTGTCCTCTCAGTCTGGACCAGGACTATTAACTAATGTTAGTCTTTCCTCTTAGTCTGGACCAGCACTACTAACTAATGTTAGTCTGTCCTCTCAGTCTGGACCAGGACTATTAACTAATGCTAGTCTGTCCTCTTAGTCTGGACCAGGACTACTGACTAATGTTAGTCTTTCCTCTTAGTCTGGACCAGCACTACTAATTAATGTTAGTCTGTCCTCTCAGTCTGGACCAGGACTACTAACTAATGTTAGTCTGTCCTCTCAGTCTGGACCAGCACTACTAACTAATGTTAGTCTGTCCTCTCAGTCTGGACCAGGACTATTAACTAATGTTAGTCTTTCCTCTTAGTCTGGACCAGGACTACTGACTAATGTTAGTCTGTCCTCTCAGTCTGGACCAGGACTACTGACTAATGTTAGTCTTTCCTCTTAGTCTGGACCAGCACTACTAACTAATGTTAGTCTGTCCTCTCAGTCTGGACCAGGACTACTAACTAATGTTCGTCTGTCCTCTCAGTCTGGACCAGCACTACTGACTAATGTTAGTCTTTCCTCTTAGTCTGGACCAGCACCACTAACTAATGTTAGTCTGTCCTCTCAGTCTGGACCAGCACCACTAACTAATGTTAGTCTGTCCTCTCAGTCTGGACCAGGACTACTGACTAATGTTAGTCTTTCCTCTTAGTGTGGACCAGGACTATTAACTAATGTTAGTCTTTCCTCTTAGTCTGGACCAGCACCACTAACTAATGTTAGTCTGTCCTCTGAGTCTGGGCCAGCACCACTAACTAATGTTAGTCTGTCCTCTCAGTCTGGACCAGCACTACTAACTAATGTTAGTCTGTCCTCTCAGTCTGGACCAGGACTACTAACTAATGTTAGTCTGTCCTCTCAGTCTGGACCAGGACTACTGACTAATGTTAGTCTTTCCTCTGAGTCTGTATCAGGACTATTAACTAATGTTAGTCTGTCCTCTCAGTCTGGACCAGCACTACTAACTAATGTTAGTCTGTCCTCTCAGTCTGGACCAGCACTACTGACTAATGTTAGTCTGTCCTCTCAGTCTGGACCAGCACTACTAACTAATGTTAGTCTGTCCTCTCAGTCTGGACCAGCACTACTAACTAATGTTAGTCTGTCCTCTCAGTCTGGACCAGGACTATTAACTAATTTTAGTCTTTCCTCTTAGTCTGGACCAGGACTACTGACTAATGTTAGTCTGTCCTCTCAGTCTGGACCAGGACTACTGACTAATGTTAGTCTTTCCTCTTAGTCTGGAACAGCACTACTAACTAATGTCAGTCTGTCCTCTCAGTCTGGACCAGCACTACTAACTAATGTTAGTCTGTCCTCTCAGTCTGGACCAGGACTACTAACTAATGTTAGTCTGTCCTCTCAGTCTGGACCAGGACTACTGACTAATGTTAGTCTTTCCTCTGAGTCTGTATCAGGACTATTAACTAATGTTAGTCTGTCCTCTCAGTCTGGACCAGCACTACTAACTAATGTTAGTCTGTCCTCTCAGTCTGGACCAGGACTATTAACTCATTTTAGTCTTTCCTCTTAGTCTGGACCAGGACTACTGACTAATGTTACTCTGTCCTCTCAGTCTGGACCAGGACTATTATATAATGTTAGTCTGTCCTCTCAGTCTGGACCAGGACTATTAACTAATGTTAGTCTTTCCTCTTAGTCTGGACCAGGACTACTGACTAATGTTAGTCTGTCCTCTCAGTCTGGACCAGGACTATTAACTAATGTTAGTCTTTCCTCTTAGTCTGGACCAGGACTATTAACTAATGTTAGTCTGTCCTCTGAGTCTGGACCAGGACTATTAACTAATGTTAGTCTGTCCTCTCAGTCTGGACCAGGACTATTAACTAATGTTAGTCTTTCCTCTTAGTCTGGACCAGCACCACTAACTAATGTTAGTCTGTCCTCTCAGTCTGGACCAGCACCACTAACTAATGTTAGTCTGTCCTCTCAGTCTGGACCAGGACTACTGACTAATGTTAGTCTTTCCTCTTAGTGTGGACCAGGACTATTAACTAATGTTAGTCTTTCCTCTTAGTCTGGACCAGCACCACTAACTAATGTTAGTCTGTCCTCTCAGTCTGGACCAGCACCACTAACTAATGTTAGTCTGTCCTCTCAGTCTGGACCAGGACTACTGACTAATGTTAGTCTTTCCTCTTAGTGTGGACCAGGACTATTAACTAATGTTAGTCTTTCCTCTTAGTCTGGACCAGCACCACTAACTAATGTTAGTCTGTCCTCTGAGTCTGGGCCAGCACCACTAACTAATGTTAGTCTGTCCTCTCAGTCTGGACCAGCACTACTAACTAATGTTAGTCTGTCCTCTCAGTCTGGACCAGGACTACTAACTAATGTTAGTCTGTCCTCTCAGTCTGGACCAGGACTACTGACTAATGTTAGTCTTTCCTCTGAGTCTGTATCAGGACTATTAACTAATGTTAGTCTGTCCTCTCAGTCTGGACCAGGACTATTAACTAATGTTAGTCTGTCCTCTCAGTCCGGACCAGGACTATTAACTAATGTTAGTCTGTCCTCTCAGTCTGGACCAGGACTACTGACTAATGTTAGTCTGTCCTCTCAGTCTGGACCAGCACTACTAACTAATGTTAGTCTGTCCTCTCAGTCTGGACCAGCACTACTGACTAATGTTAGTCTGTCCTCTCAGTCTGGACCAGCACTACTAACTAATGTTAGTCTGTCCTCTCAGTCTGGACCAGCACTACTAACTAATGTTAGTCTGTCCTCTCAGTCTGGACCAGGACTATTAACTAATTTTAGTCTTTCCTCTTAGTCTGGACCAGGACTACTGACTAATGTTAGTCTGTCCTCTCAGTCTGGACCAGGACTACTGACTAATGTTAGTCTTTCCTCTTAGTCTGGAACAGCACTACTAACTAATGTCAGTCTGTCCTCTCAGTCTGGACCAGCACTACTAACTAATGTTAGTCTGTCCTCTCAGTCTGGACCAGGACTACTAACTAATGTTAGTCTGTCCTCTCAGTCTGGACCAGGACTACTGACTAATGTTAGTCTTTCCTCTGAGTCTGTATCAGGACTATTAACTAATGTTAGTCTGTCCTCTCAGTCTGGACCAGCACCACTAACTAATGTTAGTCTGTCCTCTCAGTCTGGACCAGGACTACTGACTAATGTTAGTCTTTCCTCTTAGTCTGGACCAGGACTATTAACTAATGTTAGTCTGTCCTCTTAGTCTGGAGCAGCACCACTAACTAATGTTAGTCTGTCCTCTGAGTCTGGACCAGGACTATTAACTAATGTTAGTCTTTCCTCTTAGTCTGGACCAGCACCACTAACTAATGTTAGTCTGTCCTCTCAGTCTGGACCAGGACTATTAACTAATGTTAGTCTTTCCTCTTAGTCTGGACCAGGACTATTAACTAATGTTAGTCTGTCCTCTCAGTCTGGACCAGGACTATTAACTAATGTTAGTCTGTCCTCTCAGTCTGGACCAGGACTATTAACTAATGTTAGTCTTTCCTCTTAGTCTGGACCAGCACCACTAACTAATGTTAGTCTGTCCTCTCAGTCTGGACCAGCACCACTAACTAATGTTAGTCTGTCCTCTCAGTCCGGACCAGCACCACTAACTAATGTTAGTCTGTCCTCTCAGTCTGGACCAGGACTACTGACTAATGTTAGTCTTTCCTCTTAGTCTGGACCAGGACTATTAACTAATGTTAGTCTGTCCTCTTAGTCTGGAGCAGCACCACTAACTAATGTTAGTCTGTCCTCTGAGTCTGGACCAGCACCACTAACTAATGTTAGTCTGTCCCCTCAGTCTGGACCAGGACTACTAACTAATGTTAGTCTGTCCTCTCAGTCTGGACCAGGACTACTGACTAATGTTAGTCTGTCCTCTCAGTCTGGACCATGAATACTGACTAATATTAGTCTGTCCTCTCAGTCTGGACCAGGACTACTGACTAATGTTAGTCTGTCCTCTGAGTCTGGACCAGGACTACTGACTAATGTTAGTCTGTCCTCTCAGTCTGGACCAGGCCTATTAACTAATGTTAGTCTGTCCTCTCAGTCTGGACCAGGACTACTGACTAATGTTAGTCTTTCCTCTTAGTCTGGACCAGGACTATTAACTAATGTTAGTCTGTCCTCTCAGTCTGGACCAGGACTATTAACTAATGTTAGTCTGTCCTCTGAGTCTGGACCAGGACTACTGACTCATGTTAGTCTGTCCTCTGAGTCTGGACCAGGACTACTAACTAATGTTAGTCTGTCCTCTGAGTCTGGACCAGGACTACTGACTAATGTTAGTCTGTCCTCTGAGTCTGGACCAGGACTATTGACTAATGTTAGTCTGTCCTCTCAGTCTGGACCAGCACTACTGACTAATGTTAGTCTGTCCTCTGAGTCTGGACCAGGACTACTGACTAACGTTAGTCTGTCCTCTCAGTCTGGACCAGCACTACTGACTAATGTTAGTCTGTCCTCTCAGTCTGGACCAGCACTACTGACTAATGTTAGTCTGTCCTCTCAGTCTGGACCAGGACTACTGACTAACGTTAGTCTGTCCTCTCAGTCTGGACCAGCACTACTGACTAATGTTAGTCTGTCCTCTGAGTCTGGACCAGGACTACTGACTAATGTTAGTCTGTCCTCTCAGTCTGGACCAGGACAACTGACTAATGCTACCGAGTCTGTCCTGAAGCAGGTCTGACTCTGGGTCTAGTTCTGGTGGAGAGATGGAGACATTCATGATCTTGTTGTTAGTGACTTTAGATGTAATTCATTCATTTAACTTTTATTTATATCTGGAGGAATCGTTGAGGACGTGTCTTCATTTTCAATGATGTCTAGAGTAAAATTAAAACTGAATAAATGCAGTAAAATAATGAAGAAGACAACCAGACTCAGTAGAAGTCAGTTAAATCCATTTCTATTAAAGAGGAGAACAGCTGGTTACATTAAAATAGGACGATCACTCAACATTGTGAGCTGAATGTGTCGTCACATCCCAGTTATTTGTCTGTTTATTGATTATTTGTCCAAACTCAACAACCAGATGGTGGGACGGTCCCTCTCCACCTGCTGACGGGCCAGTCCTCACCTTCAGCATAACGGACACACAGAAGACCCTAACGAGGGCCAACCCCCGGAAAGCAGCAGGCAAGGACAACATCCGGACGTGTGCTCAGAGACGGCGCTGGCGAGCTGGCAGATGTTCTGACTGACATCTTCACCATCTCCCTCAGCCAGACCATCGTCCCAGAGGCTTCAGAACATCCATCATAGTACCAGAGGCAAAGACACCTGCTGTATCCTGTCTGAACGACTACCGCCTCGTCACACTGACACCAGTTGTGATGTGAAGTGCTTTGAACGACTTGTCAAACCACGTCCCAGCCAGCCTCCCTGCATCACTTGACCCGTACCAGTTTGCTTATCGCCCCAACCGCTCCACAGAGGATGCAATATCATCACGCATCTGGACTATAAAGACACATACGCCACAATCCTGTACATTGATTTCAGCTCAGCGTTAAGTACCATCATCCCCCAGAGACTAGTAGAGAAAGTCCTTCTACTCGGCCTGAACACCGCTACATGTCTCTGTATACAGGACTTTCTGACTGAGACCACAGACTCCATCACACTGAGCGCTGAAGCTGAAACAAGCCTCTCTCCCATCCAGCATCCTCAGGACCTTCTACAGAGGCTGACAGCGTCCTGACATCCTGTATCTCTACATGGTTCTCCAGCTGCAGAGGATGGTCAGAGGAGCTCAGAGGGTCATCAGAGGTTCCCTCCCCTCTATACCAGAACTATACCAGAACAGCGCCCAGACCATCGTCAGGGACCCCTCACACCCTCTCCACAAAGTCTTTGGGGGGATCCCTGAGAGAAACACTGTCTCATTTAGCCTTCACTTCTGTTGTATGTACAGCTAATGACGATAAAGTTGATTTGAATTACTATTAGTAAGCACATAGTAGTAACATCAATAGCAGTGTTAGTGGTAGCAAGACATCTCAATGTACATTATATTATCTTATAATTTATCAAATAATATAATACAAAGGGACCTCTCTACAAGTATTAACCTTAATAATCATAATAATAATTCCTTCTGATAACTGAATTATTTTCTATCAGGTCAGTAATTCAGTTCAGCCTACGACCCACTCTGGTCTCCTGAGCATCAAGCAGCGACTCGAGCTCAACTATCCAGATTCTCAGTAACTGGAGACTAAACTGTATTATTCTACTCCTCATAGATCATAAATCCTTTAATATAATAATGACTGGTTGAAATTGGTAAAATGCAGATGTTATAGTGGTTTTTATCCAGAGAAACAGCAGCTCCCCCGTTTATTACTATAGGGTTACAGGACGGTCTGGACAGGTCCAGTATGGTGCCCACATTGACTGATCATTGCAATGGGCTGAGGCATTCAATGTGACGTCTATGAATATATGTCAGTGTATGTACCGTATGCCTATGCTGGTGACCATAACCATTTGTGTTGTCAAGTCAGTTTTATTTGTGTAGCCCAAAATCACAAATCACAGTTTTGCCTCAGGCGGCTTTACAGTCTGCAGGGTATGACACCCTCCGTCCTTTACAGAACCACCCCCTTATTGTTGTTTTTTACATTAAACTGATGTCTAGTACAGCTTTAAAAGCAGAAAACATGCACTGACAGAGGCAGAGAAGAGCTGACATGGAAATAAAAGGGGAAAGATAAAGTGGGGTAAATATAGAAAGAACAGACAGAAGGCGAATAAGCAGCAACACACTGACAGTGATGCATGTTTATGAAGAGAAAAGACAAAGACAAGAGAGACAAAAACAGGTTAAAACCATATTTACAGGACTCAAAGACACACTCACACAGAAGATGATCACAGTCTGACCTTGGCAGAGGTTTCGTACCAGCCGATGAAGCCGTGCTGTCTGGAGAAGGTCTCCAGTTTGGGCAGCTTGGGGCACAAACCATGACTCTGCTGGTCACACTTGTTGGCCAGAAGAACGACTGGAACCGGCGTCCCGTTGCTAAGGGCAACCTGAGGGAAGTAGACAACCGACCGTCACTCGCTTTCTCAGACCAAGTAACCGCCAGTAGTGTCAAGAAAATAAGTACATTTACTTAAGTACTTCAATTAAATGCAAGTGCCTCAAAATGTGTACTTGAGTATTTCTATTTATGCTACTTTATAATCCTGTTCCATTACATATTGTTTGATAACTTTACTTGCAGATTCAGATTATTAATACGAAATGTTGTACATTATAATTCCTGAGCATCAGGTTTGATATGACTTACAGTATATCATCTACATTTTCCGTCAAACATTTAGCCTAATAAATAATTTCTATTGGTCAAGAAGAAGAAGAAGAAGAAGAAGATCAACCTTTATTAGTCCCACAATGGGGAAATTCAATTTACACTCTGTTAAACTCATACATGGTACATGCAGACCTGAAACACACACACATGCATTAATGGAGAGATGTCAGAGTGGGGGGGCTGCTCCTGACAAGCGCCCCGAGCAGTTGGGGGTTTGGTGCCTTGCTCAGGGGCACCTCGGCAGTGCCCAAGAGGTAAACTGGCACCTCTCCAGCTACCAGTTCACACTCAGTTTTTGGTCCATGTCGGGACTTGAACCGGTGACCCTCTGGTTCCCAAGCCAACTCCCTACAGACTGAGCTACTGCCGCCCCAAAAAAATCAAAAAAGTCAAAACACCGTATTCACATTCTGGGTTATTAAACAATGAATTCACAATCAGAATCTCAATAACTACAGCTGCTAATAATGAATAAATAATATAAAGGCATTGTGTCAGTAGAAATGGTTCCTGAGCCTCGAAACAGGACTCAGTCCATTGTCCATTGTATCTACCTCATAAACCGCCCACAGTATGTGAGGACACAGGACTTCACCTCCGACACGGTGGTCTGCAGTGTGGGGGTTCCTCAGGGAACGGTTCTGACACGGTGGTCTGCAGTGTGGGGTTCCTCAGGGAACGGTTCTGACACGGTGGTCTGCAGTGTGGGGGTTCCTCAAGGAACGGTTCAGACACAGTGGTCTGCAGTGTGGGGTTCCTCAGGGAACGGTTCTGACACGGTGGTCTGCAGTGTGGGGGTTCCTCAGGGAACGGCTCTGGCTCCGTTCCTCTTCACGCTCTACACTGCAGACTTCACTTACAACTCACCAACCTGACACCTGCAGAAGTTCTCTGATGACTCTGCTATCGTCAGCCTCATCACTGATGGGGACGATGGGGAGTACAGAGAACTTTCCCAGGACTTCGTGGACTGGTACCTGCGGAACCACCTCCAGATCAACGCGGGGAAAACTAAAGAGCTGGTGGTGGATTTCCGCAGGCAAACTCATCCCCCTCCAACACCGGTGAACATCCAGGGATCAGACATTGAGATGGTGACATCTTATAAATACCTGGGTGTTCACCTGAACAATAAACTGGAGTGGACAACAAATTCCTCTGAACTCCATAAGAAAGGCCAGAGCAGGCTGTATCTGCTCAGGAGACTGAGGTCTTTTGGAGTGCAGGGGACACTCCTGAAAACATTTTATGACACTGTGGTGGCGTCAGCCATATTTTATGGAGTGGTTTGCTGGGGCAGCAGCATCACAGCTGCAGACAGGAAGAGGCTGGATAAGATCATCAAAAGGGCCAGCTCTGTCCTGGGATGCTCTCTGGACTCAGTGCAGGTGGTGGGAGAGAGGAGGATGACGGCTAAGCTGTCATCCATGATGGAGAAGGACTCCCACCCCATGAGAGACACCATCAGAGCTCTGGAGAGCTCCTTCAGTGACAGGCTGCTACACCGTAAGTGTACGAAGGAGCGTTACAGAAGGTCCTTCCTGCCTGCAGCTGTTAGACTCCACAACCAGCACTGCTCCCAGTAGACCACATACACATCCACAACCAGCACTGCTCCCAGTAGACCACATACACATTCACAACCAGCACTGCTCCCAGTAAACCACATACACATTCACAACCAGCACTGCTCCCAGTAAACCACATTCACATTCACAACCAGCACTGCTCCCAGTAAACCACATACACATTCACAACCAGCACTGCTCCCAGTAAACCACATACACATTCACAACAAACTCACCGGACATAAGTGCAATTAGGACTTATATGTACAATTATATCATTGATATGATGGACACATTTCTGGCTTTATTTTTCTATTATGTATATGCTAATTTATTTTCTTTGTATTAATACTGTTTTTAAATCTATGCTTCTTGTCTTTTATTGCACTATCCACTTGCTGCTGCAATGTGTGAATTTCCCCACTGTGGGACTAATAAAGGAATATGTTATCTTATCTTATCTTATCTTAAATACAGACTGATGCTGTTGTTCATGTACAGGCTATTTGTTAAACAGGCAACAGAGAAAAAACACTGAGAACGGTCTCTCTTTATTAGTATTACATCAGTTCAGACAGCTGTTAAAGCCGACTGACAGCTGTGATCCAGCTGTGATCCAGCTGTGATCAGCTGTTATTCAGCTGTGATCCAGCTGTGATCAGCTGTTATTCAGCTGTGATCAGCTGTTATTCAGCTGTGATCCAGCTGTGATCAGCTGTTATTCAGCTGTGATCAGCTGTGATTCAGCTGTGATCAGCTGTTATTCAGCTGTGATCAGCTGTTATTCAGCTGTGATCCAGCTGTGATCAGCTGTTATTCAGCTGTGATCCAGCTGTTATTCAGCTGTGATCAGCTGTGATCAGCTGTTATTCAGCTGTTATTCAGCTGTGATCCAGCTGTTATTCAGCTGTGATCCAGCTGTGATCCAGCTGTCCTTTTTGTCTTTGGGTTTCATGACTGCTGTGATTTGCTCTGACATTTCTATATTTTGTGTTCAGGGCAGCTGGCAGGAGCGTTCCAGCACCTCTTCAACCTCTCTCTCAGGCTGAAGAAGGTACCACAACTCTGGAAGACCTCCTGCATCGTCCCAGTGCCCAAGAAAGGACTCCCTAACACCCTCAAGGACTACAGGCCAGTCGCTCTGACGTCACACGTCATGAAGATCCTGGAGAGACTGGTCCTGCAGCACCTCAGGCCCCTGGTGAGTGACTCCCTGGACCCCCTACAGTTTGCATACCAGGCAAACATTCATCATCTACATGCTCCACAGAGCCTCCACACACCTGGAGAAGCAGAGCACAGTGAGAATCATGTTCTTCCACTTCTCCAGTGCATTCAATACAGTCCAACCACACCGGCTAGCTGAGAAGCTCTCAGCTATGCAGGTGGACCAGGACCTGGTGGACTGGATTAGGGACTACCTCACCAGCAGACCACAGTATGTCAGACTGCAGGGCAGCCTGTCTGATGTGCTGGTGAGCAACACCGGTGCTCCCCAGGGAACTGTGCTGTCACCGTTCCTGTTCTCCACCTACACCTCCGACTTCTGCTTCAACTCCCAACATGCCTCCTGCAGGAGTTCTCCGATGACTCGTCCATCGTCGGCTGCATCACAGACGACAACGAGGAGGAGTACAGGACCCTGGTGGAGAACTTTGTAAGGTGGTGCGACACCAACCACCTCCAGCTCAATATTGGTAAGACCAAAGAGCTGGTGGTGGATTTCTGGAGGAGGAGGAAGAGCTCCCCTACTCCCATCACCATCCGTGGGGAGGAGGTGGAGGTGGTGGACAACTACAAGTTCCTGGGAATTCACTTAAACAATAAACTGGACTGGTCCAACAACTCTGAGGCCTCTACAGGAAGGGAGTAGTAGTAGTAGTAGTAGTAGTAGTAAACTGGACTGGTCCAACAACTCCGAGGCCTCTACAGGAAGGGAGTAGTAGTAGTAGTAGTAGTAGTAGTAAACTGGACTGGTCCAACAACTCCGAGGCCTCTACAGGAAGGGACAGAGCAAACTATTCTTCCTGAGAAGGCTGAGGACCTTCAATGTGTTCAACAGGCTACTTCAGATGTTCTACCAGTCTGTAGTAGCAGCAGTAGTAGTAGTAGTAGTAGTAGTAGTAGTAGTAGTAGTAGTAGTACATGTGCAACAGGCTACTCCAGATGTTTTACCAGTCTGTAGTAGCAGTAGTAGTAGCAGCAGTAGTAGCAGCAGCAGCAGTAGTAGTAGTAGCAGCAGCAGTAGTAGTAGTAGTAGTACATGTGCAACAGGCTACTTCAGATGTTTTTCCAGTCTGTAGTAGCAGCTTCCTATTCTTTGCCGTGGTGTGTTGGGGGGGGGGGGTCATCAGCACCAGGGATGCCACCAAACTGAACCAACTGGTGAGGAGGGCTGGGTCTGTGGTTGGATGTGAGCTGGACAGTCTGGAGGTGGTGGCAGAGGGGAGGACCAGGAGGAGAACCCCTCCCACCCCCTCTATGACCAACTGGTCCAGATGAGGAGTCCATTCAGCCAGAGACCGATCCCCCCTCGGCCCACTACAAACCGTCTGGGTCAGTCCTTTCTGTTGGTGGCCATCAGGCTCCAGAACCAAGGTCTGAACCAGAACCAAGGTCTGACCCCCATGTGACTCTGATCATCTGCTCGGTATTTATTCCTGGACCAAATGTATATAATTACATATAATTATATAATTACATATATATGCTCTGCATATACAATACTCACCCATCTGCTGCACTTTACTTATTACTGTTACTTATTTATTTTATTGCCAATTTCCTTCATTGCACATTTCTCTTTTAGAGATCAGAATCAAAATGACTGAAGCAGAAGTAGACAAGACAAGTGGAAGGCAGACGCTGATATAAAACAACAAATTCACTCAGTCTAACGTTGATATTTCATGGTATATTCCTTTAATGATGCATCATAGTGTAAAGCCTACCAGGGTACGTTGTCACACTTTAATCTTGTTCTTTTCTCTCCTTCACTTGCTGCTTACGTCCTCCTACCTTCCTTCATCCCTTCAACCCTCTTATCATCATATTCACCTTGGAGTCCAGGTCTTCCTTCCACTTGACGACGGCCTGAAACGTGGACAGTCTGGTCATGTCGAAGACGACCAGGGCCCCGACTGCCTCTCTGTAGTACACACGGGTCATGTTGCCATAGCGTTCCTGCCCTGTAAAAGAGGAAGAGGAGGAAGAAAGACGACAGAATAAATACTGTTTCCAGGGTCTACAGTGTGTTATTGCTGTGAGGGGTTATGTTAACCATTTCAAAAGTTCTTAGTTTATACCAGAGCCCATCTGAAACTTCATGAAACTATAAATAACAATGATTAATATTCTTAGCTCTAATGTAAACTTGATTACAGACCAACTTAAACTAGAGACAAAGGAGACTCTGTCTAACTTCCAGGTGAGTTGATTAAGAGTTTTATATCAAACTGAGTTAAACACTGGCGTGTTGTTATCTAAAGTTGTTTGCAGCATTGTTTGTGCTTGAAACTGAGCATTTAGGGTGGCAACTAAAATTTACTTTTATTATTGATCAATACATTTACTTCAACAAATAAGAATTTTATCAGTAAAATGACAAGGAGAAAGGTGAAAATGCCTGTTACAAACTCCTGTATCCTGTGGTGAAGTATTCAAACTGCTTATTTTAGAAAGATATGAAAGATATCACATTATAACCAAAACAAAAGCATCAAATCTTCACATTTGAGAAAATGATTTTACTTGTGATTATGAAAAGAGCGTTACTTTTTCATCGATCAGCTAATCAGTTCATTGACTAATCAATATTACATTTTGTTAAAGCGTGTGCATGCATGCAGAAAGCTGTATCTTCTGTTGCATGCAAGTGTGTGTGTACCTGAAAGTATGAATAAGTCTCTATCCTGGACACTTACTTCCTCCACATGACACTGATATAGTCATGAATCAGCAAGTGTGCAACGCAACACACACACACAGACACACAGACACGCTCACACACACAGACACACACAGACAGACAGACACACACACACACACACACAGACACACACAGACAGACACACACACACACAGAGACACACAGACAGACAGACACAGACACACACACACACACACACACAGACACACACAGACAGACACACGCACACACACAGAGACACACACATATACACACACACACAGACACACACATATACACACACACACACACAGACAGACACACACACACAGACACACACATACACACACACAGACAGACACACACACACACACACACACTCTCACACACACACACACACACACACTGTTTCTCAACACTATCTGATCTGTTAACAGTCACAGCTGAAGACCAACAGTAACCATATTAATGCTTGTGGAACTCCATAAGCCTCCTATGACCCTCCTATGACATTCCTATAACCCTCCTATGACCCTCCTATGACCCTCCTATGACATTCCTATAACTCTCTTATAACCCTCCAATAACCCTCCAATAACCCTCCTATGACATTCCTATAACATTCCTATGACCCTCCTATAACCCTCCTATGACATTCCTATAACCCTCCTATGACCCTCCTATAACCCTCCTATGACCCTCCTATGACCCTCCTATAACCCTCCAATAACCCTCCAATAACCCTCCTATAACCCTCCTATGACCCTCCTATGACATTACTATGACATTCCTATAACCCTCCTATGACATTCCTATGACCCTCCTTTAACCCTCCTATAACATTCCTATAACCCTCCTATGACCCTCCTATAACCCTCCTATGACCCTCCTATGACCCTCCTATAACCCTCCAATAACCCTCCTATGACCCTCCTATGACATTCCTATAACCTTCCTATGACCCTCCAATAACCCTCCTATGACCCTCCTATAACCCTCCTATGACCCTCCTATGACCCTCCTATAACCCTCCTTTGACCCTCCTATGACCCTCCTATAACCCTTCTATGACCCTCTTATGACCCTCCTATAACCCTCCTATGACCCTCCTATAACCCTCCAATAACCCTCCTATAACCCTCCTATGACCCTCTTATGACCCTCCTATGACCCTCCTAAAACCCTCCTATAACCCTCCTATAACCCTCCTATGACCCTCCTATAACCCTCCCATGACCCTCTTATGACCCTCCTATAACCCTCATATGACCCTCCTATAACCCTCCTATGACCCTCCTATGACCCTCCTATAACCCTCCTAAAACCCTCCTAAGACCCTCTTATGACCCTCCAATAACCCTCATATAACCCTCCTATGACCCTCTTATGACCCTCCTAAAACCCTCCTATAACCCTCCTATGACCCTCCTATAACCCTCTTATGACCCTCCTATAACCCTCTTATGACCCTCCTATAACCCTCCTATGACCCTCCTATAACCCTCCTATAACCCTCCTATGACCCTCTTATGACCCTCCTATGACCCTCCTATAACCCTCCTATGACCCTCCTATAACCCTCCTATGACCCTCCTATGACCCTCCTATAACCCTCCTATGACCCTCCTATGACCCTCCTATAACCCTCCTATGACCCTCTTATGACCCTCCTATGACCCTCCTATAACCCTCCTATGACCCTCCTATAACCCTCCTATAACCCTCCTATGACCCTCCTATAACCCTCCTATGACCCTCCTATGACCCTCCTATAACCCTCCTATGACCCTCCTATAACCCTCCTATGACCCTCCTATGACCCTCCTATGACCCTCCTATAACCCTCCTATGACCCTCCTGACCCTCTTATGACCCTCTTATGACCCTCCTATAACCCTCCTATGACCCTCTTATGACCCTCTTATGACCCTCCTATGACCCTCCTATAACCCTCCTATGACCCTCCTATAACCCTCCTATGACCCTCCTATGACCCTCCTATAACCCTCCTATAACCCTCCTATGACCCTCCATAATTCAAAATATGTATTTGTTTTGCTGTAACTGAGTGATTCTGTCATGTTCATGCACTCACTAAAAGCTCTTTGTCTTCCAATGCAAAACGTCCACTGGAGATCTGCTGATTTAGCCGTGAGAGGAGCTAACTTCCAGGTTGGTCTCCAAAAGAAGTTGAAACTACAACTTACTAAACTTTATATTGACACCTGTAGCTAATAA
This sequence comes from Pterois miles, assembly GCA_947000775.1. Taxonomy (NCBI): domain Eukaryota; kingdom Metazoa; phylum Chordata; class Actinopteri; order Perciformes; family Scorpaenidae; genus Pterois; species Pterois miles. The sequence continues at coordinate 4,491,940 of CAMQGK010000478.1, read as the reverse complement.
CATATTGCAGATGTTATGATGTAACTGAAAACACTCCAAAAGATCAACTAATGAACTTCACTTTATTTAGTTTAGCAGCCACAGCCATCACAACAGAGATGCAAATATCACTGACATGCATAATCTGCCAGCGGTCAACACTGACCCAGTTTACCAGCCTCCCATGCAACGAATTATGAATTCATACAATACTTTTTAATGATGCCAGTCAGGTTTATGTTGAAGTTAAGACCTCGTGGATCCTTTTTGATGAGTTTTAAGGCCCAATACTGAAAACTGAATTTCAGACATTAAAAAAATGTAAGGACTTGCAGACACCCTGTAACAGACTCATGAAACAGAGTAGGTTAGAACAAATATTACATAACAAATACATATATACATACATGCAGTATGTATATACGTATACAGTATTTAATTTAGAACAAATAAAATGATGCTTTAACTTGTAGTGATGCAAAAGCTTGGACCTACTTCACACAGTTTCCATGCAGCTCTTACAACTTCACATTCACACACCTAACCCTGTAACATACATCAAGATCATCATTAGTCATTAAAGATCCAAATATTAACAAAAAGATCCACTGCACTGCCAAATTCAAAAGACATGATGGAAATCTGATGTCTGCATTTTCAGTTATATAATTATAAACAAAAATACTCCTATTTTAAGATAAGATGAGATGATGCAGGGAAATCATCTTTCAGTTACATCCCGTCCAAGAAACAACTACTTTCCATCTGTAACTCAAACTTGGGGCATAAACAGCAACACCAAATAAAAGGAGTATGACAGCACTTACCACTCTGAAGCCTCTGAGTGTCCATGCTGTGCAAACAGGATGATGGAGCTGTGAAGGAACACACAAGGAATCAGTGGACTGCCTCAACTACTCAGAAAGACCACAAACATAAGAAAAGCTCAGAGCAAAGATCAGACAAACTTTGAAGTATTTTCTGTGATATGGAGTAAGGTTGGACACAATGGAAAGCTGAAAATAATTTAAAATCCAGTTTGAGTCCGACTTCAAGAACGTGGCTTCATTCATTTGAACAGTCAGCTGATGTATGTGAGGAGAGAGGACACGAAACGTTTCTACTAAACACACATCGTTCTAAACTGGTTAATTAGTTCGACCCCGGCCCCGCCAACCACAAAATGACGTTCTAAAGTGGTTAATTAGTTCGACCCCGGCCCCGCCAACCACATAACGACGTTCTAAACTGGTTAATTAGTTCGACCCCGGCCCCGCCAACCACAAAATGACGTTCTAAAGTGGTTAATTAGTTCGACCCCGGCCCCGCCAACCACAAAATGACGTTCTAAAGTGGTTAATTAGTTCGACCCCGGCCCCGCCAACCACAAAATGACGTTCTAAAGTGGTTAATTAGTTCGACCCCGGCCCCGCCAACCACATAACGACGTTCTAAACTGGTTAATTAGTTCGACCCCGGCCCCGCCAACCACATAACGACGTTCTAAACTGGTTAATTAGTTCGACCCCGGCCCCGCCAACGACATAACGAAGTTCTAAACTGGTTAATTAGTTCGAACCCGGCCCCGCCAACGACATAACGAAGTTCTAAACTGGTTAATTAGTTCGAACCCGGCCCCGCCAACCACATAACGAAGTTCTAAACTGGTTAATTAGTTCAACCTTGGCCCCGCCAACCACATAACGACGTTCTAAACTGGTTAATTTGTTTAACCCCGGCCCCGCCAACCACATAACAACGTTCTAAACTGGTTAATTTGTTCAACCTTGGCCCCGCAAAACACATAATGATGTTCTAAACTGGTTAATTTGTTTAACCCCGGCCCCGCCAACCACATAACGACGTTCTAAACTGGTTAATTAGTTCAACTTTGGCCCCGCCAACCACATCACTGTCACGGTTATGGACATTATTATTATTTATGTTAGTTAGTCTTTTGATTAGTTTATTATTTGGTTCTGTTTTGTTATACTGAGTTTCTGTTCTAGTGTATTGTTTGTGTTTCACTCACTGTCCTGGTCCTGGTGTCCTGTCTTTGGTGGTTTCCTGTTTTATTTTGAAAGTCCTGCGTCTCGCGTGTCGTTTTCAGCTTTACTTCCTGTTTTTGTCTGTTGCTCCTGTTCCTGTCCCGGCTGGGTCTCCGCCACGGCAGCCGACACCTGCTGTTCTTGCTCCGGCTGGGTCTTCGCCACCGCAGTCGACGCCTGCTGTTCCTGTGCTGGCTGGGTCTTCGCCACCGCAGTCGCCTCCTGTTCCTGCTCCGGCTAGGTTTTCTCCACCGCAGTCGCCTCCTGTAACTGTCACGGTTGGGTTTTCGCCACCGCAGTCGCCTCCTGTACCTGTCACGGCTGGGTCTTTGCCACCGCAGTCGCCTCCTGTACCTGTCAAGGCTGGGTCTTCGCCACCGCAGTCGCCTCCTGTACCCGTCACAGCTGGGTCGCCACCGCAGTCGCCTCCTGCTCCTGTTCCGGCTGGGTCGCCACCACAGTCGCCTCCTGTTCCTGCTCCGGCTGGGGCGCCACCGCAGTCACCTCCTGTCTCTGCTCCGGCTGGGTCGCCACCACAGTCGCCTCCTGTCCCTGCTCTGGCTGGGTCGCCTCCGCAGTCACCGCCTCCTGCTCCAGCTGGGTCACCTCCGCAGTTGCTTCTTGTCCCTGTCCCCACAGTCTCAGTCTCTGCCACTCCATAGAAGCCCCAGGGCCCTGTCCCTGTAGTCATGTTCCCTGCCGTCCCGCAGCAGCCCCAGGTCCCTGTCCCCGTAGTCACGGTCCCTGCTGTCCTGCTGCTGCCTCCAGGCCGTCCGCCCGAGCCTCCCCATTCAGTCTCTGCCTTGCCCCCGGGCCGTCCGCCCGACTTCCCCCGTTCAATCTCCGCTCTGCCCCCGGGCCGTCCGCCCGACTTCCCCCGTTCAATCTCCACTCTGCCCCCTGGACGTCCCCCTGAGATTCCCCGCCTCTCCTCCCTGTGGACTTTACCCCGTCATTCCCCAGGACACTCCCTCCTCCAGACCCCCTCCACCCACCCTTGTGAACTTTATGAACTTTTTGGGACGTCTGGGATCCGTCCCTTGGAGTTCTGTCAGAGTTATGGACTTTTATGTTAGTTAGTCTTTTGATTAGTTTATTATTTGGTTCTGTTTTGTTATACTGAGTTTCTGTTCTAGTGTATTGTTTGTGTTTCACTCACTGTCCTGGTCCTGGTGTCTTGTCTTTGGTGGTTTCCTGTTTTATTTTGAAAGTCTTGCGTCTCTGTGTCGTTTTCAGCTTTACTTTCTGTCTTTGTCTGTTTTCCCTCATTTTTTTATTGTCTGCTCCGCCCTGATCGTTTCCACCTGTGTGTCATCACCCTCTGTATTGAAACCACCCCTTTCCCCTTTGTTCTTGTCGGTCCATTTGTTTAGTCCCTGTGATCTCTCTGTGCTCCGCTGCCCTTCCACTTTAACTATCCTGTGCTTCTTGGTTTTTCCCTGGATTTCTCCTTAGGCTCCCTTGTCCTCTCTATAGTTTGTGTCTCTTGTTCTTCTGGTAGGTTCCAAACTGGTTAATTAGTTCAATCCCGGCCCCGCCAACCACATAACGACGTTCTAAACTGGTTAATTACTTCCACCCCAGCCTCGCCAACCACATAACGACGTTCTAAACTGGTTAATTAGTTCCATCCCGGCTCCGCCAACCACATAACGACGTTCTAAACTGGTTAATTAGTTCCATCCCGGCTCCGCCAACCACATAACGACTTTCTAAACTGGTTAATTAGTTCAACCACGGCCCCGCCAACCACATAACAACGTTCTAAACTGGTTCATTAGTTCAACCCCGGCCCGCCAACCACATAACGACGTTCTAAACTGGTTAATTAGTTCAACTTCGGCCCCGCCAACCACGTAACGACGTTCTAAACTGGTTAATTAGTTCGACTTCGGCCCCGCCAACCACATAACGACGTTCTAAACTGGTTAATTAGTTTAACCCCGGCCCTGCCAACCACATAACGATGTTCTAAACTGGTTAATTAGTTTAACCCCGGCCCTGCCAACCACATAACGATGTTCTAAACTGGTTAATTAGTTTAACCCCGGCCCCGCCAACCACATAACAACGGTTTTAAACTGCCGCCACTTATATTGGCCTTTTCCCCCTCCCCCACACTGTCCAGAGTACCTTCAGAGCAGAGGGGTGACGCTTGTGGAAATCCCACAGGAGGTCCACTGACTGCTGCCGCTGGCTGCTAGTACACCAAAGCACAGTTGTCAGCAGAGGACCTAGCCATTGATAGCATCAGTGTTTAGCTAGCTAGCTAATAAGCTAATATATATACACAAACAAGTGGACACACTGTAACCCTAACCCCTAGCCCTAACCCTAACTCTAACCCTGACCCTAACCCTAACCCAAGGGGACATACCCTAACCCTAACCGTCACCCTTGAACACAAACATAAATCAGTTTGATGACTTACTTAGGATTTACTTCTTCAGTGATTAGCTCTCTGTTGGAGGAACATTTGGCTGAAGGAGCATCTTGAGAATATTCCACAAAATCTGCGGGCAACGCTGCTGCTGCTGCTGCTGCTGCTGCTGCTGCTGCTGCTGCTTCTTCTTCTTCTATTGCGGAGGCAGGCATTCAGCTTATTGCTGTACTACCGCCACCTCCTGCTCCGGAGCGTCCAATGAGGCTTCCTGGTGTCTTTTGAATATATTCCATCTCCAGTGGTGACAAAACTTAATTACATTGATTTCAGTTTTCAATTCAGTCACTTTCAGTCAAAGCCAGAGAAACTTGTATATTCAGCATTTGCAACAAAAACAAAAGGAATATGAACTAACTGTGTTGCATATACTAACTACATGTTTTAAATACATGTAAAGACCTGCTAGTTCCCTTTTTCAGTGTATGAGCCAAGTATACTTGGACTTATCTGAATACTTGCCAGTATACTTAAGTATTTTCTTAAGTATAATCTTTGATAAGAACATGAAAATCAAACTAAAAGCAAACTCTTATTTTAAGTTTAAAAGAGGAACATTAATGGCACACTGGAATAATTTTCGTTATGGTGAGGGTGATAGTCATATTTAGATACGTGTGTGTGTGTGTGTGTGTGTGTGTGTGTGTGTGTGTGTGTGTGTGTTTGAACGACTCATGTACGCACCTGCGATGTCCCAGAGCTGCAGCCGCACCACCCTCTGCTCCCAGCTGAGCACCTTCAGGGCGAAGTCCACGCCGATGGTGGCGCGGTAGTGCTGGGAGAAGACCCGGTGCACGTAGCGCTTGATGATGGACGTTTTACCGACGCCGAGGTCGCCGACCACCAACACTTTGAGCAGGCGCTCGCGCTGCATTGCTGCTGCAGTCGAGAGCGCGCGTGAAGCGGATGGCACGGTGAGGTCTCCAATTATGGGTTCCGCATGAGATGGAGGGCTGGGCCAAGAACCGGCGGTCTGGACTCATGTATAGAGGCTGAAGTACCGACTGAATGACCGGAAGATAAGACTCTTTAATGAAAAATACGCTGGATAAAGAACTCCGGAAGCAGACTTTACAGAAATAAAACCATAAAACGCGCCCTATGAGCCCCGACATTCATATGTTAAAGAGGAAGTTTAAATAAGTGCTCTGTAAAAAGTCAATATTTGACTCTAAACGTCGTTCTGAACTCGCTTTCGAGTCCTGCAGATACAAAAACAGGAACAGCCCGTTCAAGTACTGAGGATGTGGCGCTATCAGCGGTACCGGCCCGCAAGGGTTCATGGGACATTTAGTCTCCGCCAGTCCGCGTGTCTGCCGTCGAGCCCCAGTCAACGAAGAAGAAGAAGAAGGAGTTAAGAGTAGTTCTGTGGTTGAGCCTGCGGTCTGTGTCCTCCCCCTCCTCTTCTTCCTCCTCCCCCTCCTCTTCCTCCCCCTCCTCTACTTCCTCTTCCCCCTCCTCTTCCTCCTCCTCCCCCTCCTCTTCCTCCTCCTCTTCCTCATCCTCCTCTTCATCCTCCTCTTCCTCTTCCTCCTCTTCTTCCTCCTCATCCTCCTCTTCCTCCTCCTCTTCCTCATCCTCCTCTTCCTCCTCCTCTTCCTCCTCTTCTTCCTCCTCATCCTCCTCTTCCTCCTCCTCCTCTTCTTCCCCAGCCTCCTCTTCCTCCTCCTCCTCTTCTTCCTCATCCTCCTCTTCCTCCTCCTCCTCCTCTTCTTCCTCATCCTCCTCTTCCTCCTCATCCTCCTCCGCCAGTCCACGTGTCTGCCGTCGAGCCCCAGTCAACGAAGAAGAAGGAGTTAAGTGTAGTTCTGTGGTTGAGCCTGCGGTCTGTGTCCTCCTCCTCTTCTTCTTCCTCCTCCCCCTCCTCTTCCTCCCCCTCCTCTACTTCCTCTTCCCCCTCCTCTTCCTCCTCCTCCCCCTCCTCTTCCTCCTCCTCTTCCTCATCCTCCTCTTCATCCTCCTCTTCCTCCCCCTCCTCTTCTTCCTCCTCCCCCTCCTCTTCCTCCCCCTCCTCTACTTCCTCTTCCCCCTCCTCTTCCTCCTCCTCCCCCTCCTCTTCCTCCTCCTCTTCCTCATCCTCCTCTTCCTCTTCCTCCTCTTCTTCCTCCTCATCCTCCTCTTCCTCATCCTCCTCTTCATCCTCCTCTTCCTCTTCCTCCTCTTCTTCCTCCTCATCCTCCTCTTCCTCCTCCTCCTCTTCTTCCCCAGCCTCCTCTTCCTCCTCCTCCTCCTCCTCTTCCTCATCCTCCTCTTCATCCTCCTCTTCCTCTACCTCCTCTTCTTCCTCCTCATCCTCCTCTTCCTCCTCCTCCTCTTCTTCCTCCTCCTCCTCTTCTTCCTCATCCTCCTCTTCCTCCTCATCCTCCTCCGCCAGTCCACGTGTCTGCCGTCGAGCCCCAGTCAACGAAGAAGAAGGAGTTAAGTGTAGTTCTGTGGTTGAGCCTGCGGTCTGTGACCTCCTCCTCCTCCTTTTCCTCCCCCTCCTCTTCTTCCTCCTCCCCCTCCTCTTCTTCCTCTTCCTCATCCTCCTCTTCCTCCTCCTCCTTTTCCTCCCCCTCCTCTTCTTCCTCCTCCCCCTCTTCTTCTTCCTCTTCCTCCTCATCCTGCTCCTCCTCCTCCTCCTCTTCTTCCTCATCCACCTCTTCCTCCTCCTCCTCCTCTTCTTCCTCATCCTCCTCCTCCTCCTCTTCCTCCTCTTCCTCCTCCTCTTCTTCCTCCTCCCCCTCCTCTTCTTCCTCATCCTCCTCTTCCTCCTCATCCTCCTCTTCTTCCTGCTCCTCCTCTTCCTCCTGCTCCTCCTCCTCCTCCACTAACACCAGCTCTCCACACTGGGGCCACTTTATTCAGTAGACTGCTATTTGAATTTAATGAATTTTAAGTGTTTTTATCCCGTTTCATGATTCAGTTTAACTGACAGTTTATTTTTATTTTTTATATCTATATATGTTTAAAAATGCATAATAGGATGAATGAAGCTAGTGACATGACCGAGACCTTGTATGTAAATACAAGGCCCCCCCCCCGTCAGCACTAACTCTCATCGTTGAATACCACAGAGGGAGGTGACAACTTTTTATGGGATCTGTGCTTATTTTAGTCTTGCAGAAAAGTATGTTAATAATTTAGTGTGTGACCATCACCGGCCCTCCTGGTAACTAATCTTTATTGTTTTTTCTATTACGAGCCAGAGAGTGAAGTGCTACACTTCAGTGAAATGAGGGGAAATGAGGGATAGATGGGGGGGAGATGAGATGGGTGGGGAAGGGTACATGCTATGAATGTAAGGTGCTAATTTATACCCACCAACCAGTAACCCACGAGAAAAAAACAGAAGGGAGAAAGTTAAATGGTCAGAGACCACAAGTGATGGAGTGCATAAAGTGCGTGAGCCCAGTGTACAGTTCGAAGAATGACCTGGCACCTTCTGGCGGATCCCGTTAGGGTTAGGGTTAGGGCCATGGGAGCCCCAAGGAGGCAACACCCAGATAGCCACCAGAACCGCCGGGCAGCACACACACCCAGATGCCCAGAGGAGGCGGCGGCCGACACCCCTCGGGGCGCCCCGAACAGGCCCAGGGGGCACGGGGCACGACGGCCCACCCGCCGCCCAACATCCAGCCCCAAACACCCCAGACCGCCACCCCCATGACCCGGGCTCCCCACAGCAACAGCGGGCTGAACGTTGGGCTCCCCCACCGCCCCAAAGCCGGAAGGGGCCGAGCCCCACCACCTACGCCATGTCAAGATGCTGAAAGGAAATAAAGTCATTTTTAAAAGTTCTGATTTGTTATATTTTACTGTATTGATTGAATCTGTTTACCTTTTTCTTCCAATAAAGCAAATAAACTCTTTCATATTTATGAAGCCTGTTGGTCCTCATAAGTGTAGAAAACACTAGAAACTCACGGGGGTCAGTGCTGCAGGTGAAGAAACTACATCTCCCGCCTTGCAGCGCTTCCAGTTCCGCGCCTGCGCACTGATACGCACTAGCGCAGTGACTGTGCGGCTTTGTTTCCCCGGATAAACAAACAAATATGATATTAATAAAAATCACTGTAATGTTATTTCCCCTCGTGAGACGTATGATGTTCAATCCTTTACTTACCTATTTAAAGATATGTAGACATATACAGCCATGCTCAAAATCATACTTTCTATTTTTATTCCACCATTACTGACTATATCTAATGATAATAATGAAATGATGTTATATATATGTATTTTCTATAATGTGCTGTTTTCTGAGCTGTACGCCTGCCCACAGCGCTTTGCGCCTCTCCGCGGTGCTTTACGGCAGTGGTGCTGATGCGGGATGAGTCAGGCTGTGTGATGCTGCTGCTCCTGCTGCCATTTCACCAGCAGCGAAACCCCAAAAACACACAAGTGAGGGATTCCCCCTCTGACAGCATCCTCCCTCGCAACATCCGCGCGTCTCTGCGAGGAAACACACACGAGCTCGTGGTTTGTTCGTGGCCCCGCGGGTGAAAACGCAAGAACCGTTTTTATTGCACCTGCTCTGGATGTGCGCTTTCCTCTCGACTCTCGATCATCGGGCCTGACACCAACCAGGAGATACCAGCCCCGACTCGGGTACGGCCCGCCGTCCGCCTCCAGGCTTCATTCTGTGGGAATCCCGCTGCGTCCTGAGGATCGATACAGCCAGACTCATCGGTGCCATGGAGCCCACATCAGCGCGGTCCTGAACGGCGCAAGGAAACAACCAGTCTGGCCTAAAGCCCACTGCTGCTCCAAGTAGGCTGTTTTTACCGTTTACAGAGTGTAGGCCTGTCCCTCACTGTCAGCCAGATCTGAGTCAGTCACGGGGAGCGCTGGTCTGGTCCGGCAGCAGCCGGCACTAAGAATCCGTCCGATCGGTGTCCACTGAAAATATGCTAATCGGCTGTAAAATACACAGTTTGGGTTTTCACAGCATAATGTCATTAAAGTGGTTCTAGAAGAGACAGTCCAGCCCC
>CAMQGK010000478.1:4300000-4472500 GCA_947000775.1 Pterois miles | reverse complement strand
CTCACATTTCTAGGAAGATTAGAGGTATTCATGGTGGACAGAGAATTTAGTCGTATACTGTATATACGTACTGTATATGTCATATATTTCAGTATTACAGCCTAGTGACACCACTGGAGCTCATAAAATATAAAGTCAAAGTATAAATAATATAAAGTGTAAAGTGATTGTTTAGTGGCCAAAGGCAACCAGTCCCAGTACTACTGGAGTATTACTGCGGTACAGGACATGCTTAGATGTATTATTCAGTAGTGGAAGAAGTACTCAGATCTTTTACTTAAGTAACAGTTCAAATATCACAGTCTTAAAGTACTCAATTACAGGAAAAAGTAAAAATAAACAGTATTATCAGCAAAATGTACTGAAAGTATCAAAGTAAAAGTACTCATTATACAGGCTCCTTTTAACAGTGTTGAATTATTATAAAATAATATATTATTCTTTATAACAAACAAAATCATGTCATGTTACAGTTATTCATCAGTTTAGATACTTTATATACTAGTACAGCACTGCATCATATCATAAAAGCATATTATATGTTTTTATGTAGATAGTACTAGTAGTTGAAGTTATCAAATAAATGTAATGCAGTGTAAAGTACAATATTTAGTAGACCATTAAGTAGCAGAAAATGGAAATACTCAAGTAAAGTACAAGTACCTCAAAACTACTTAAATACAACACTGTACCACCACTGATATTATTATTATTGTATTGTATTATTATATATGATAGTATAGAAGGTCCACTTCTATAAATCGGTATACATTCGAGTCACACTGAAAAGGCAGCTACTCAAAATGGACACTGCATTCCCAAGTTACTGAAATAATATTTTCCCAAAGTTCCCAAAGAAAATATTCCATCCAGACTTGTTTCAAGACGTGAAATACTCTTTGAATAATTATTTGTGTCTAAAACAGTATGTGAGGTATTTATACAGACGCTAGTATGCGCCGGTTGCTTAGCAGCGGTGTGTTAACCACTTAACCACTTGAATGTCAAACATATTGTCTGCATGACTTCGCATGTTGTAACCACAAGCTCACACTCTTCATCTGAGGTTGACGCAGGTTACCATGGTTACATGAGCAGTGACTTGTTTACCATGGTAACCTGTGCCAGCCTCAAGTGAGAATCAAAATGTGACCTAATATAAAACCCTATATATTACCTTACACTTAAAAACTGAGGCATCATTGACTTTACAGAGCTGTCTGTCACCACCGTCATGAATGTTGTCATCACTACTGCAGTGCATTGTGGGATATTCAAGCCACGCTACAGTGTCACATACAGTATATAAAACATGTAAACGGTGGGACTTTGGAGGCAGCCTCTCGGTTTTAGTGTATGTCAACAGAACTGGAATAGCATTGTGTTGCTAGGCAACAGTTGGGTCGTATTGACTTCCTCCTTCATATACACTGCAACAGGAAGTGAAGTGGGACACATCTAGACCGTTTAGGGTGAAATTAGTGACATCACTAATGGACAGAAAGCCTTGTTTCTGAATATGACCTTCGTGTATTTCTCTGTACATTTAGTGTTCTGATACTTTATCAGTATTTATACTGCATTTACACACTGGGACCTTTAAGTACAGTGTCGAGTAAATGTACTGCGTTATAGTCCACTCCTGATTATTACTGCACTTATCAAATATTAGGAGTATTATACTAAATATAGAGGGTTAATCTAATGTCCTCTGTCCCTCAGACCGACGGACAGACAGACCGACGGACAGACCGACCGACGGACGGACGGACAGACAGACAGGCGCAGCAGCCAGGCATGGAGGCCATATGGCTCTATCAGTTCCGGCTGATCGTCATCGGGGACTCCACGGTGGGCAAGTCGTGTCTGATCCGGCGGTTCACGGAGGGACGCTTCGCCCAGGTGTCGGACCCCACCGTCGGCGTGGACTTCTTCTCCCGGCTGGTGGAGATCGAGCCAGGAAAGCGGATCAAGCTGCAGATCTGGGACACGGCGGGTCAGGAGCGCTTCAGGTGAGAACAGCTGTGAGAGGGAGGCTGCTGCTGGGTCCGACCCGCCGCTGCTGGGTCCGATCCGCCGCTGCTGGGTCCGACCCGCCGCTGCTGGGTCCGATCCGCCGCTGCTGGGTCCGACCCAGCAGCGCTGCTGGGTCCGACCCGCCGCTGCTGGGTCCGATCCGCCGCTGCTGGGTCCGATCCGCCGCTGATGGGTCCGGGTCTGATCCGCCGCTGCTGGGTCCGACCCGCCGCTGCTGGATCCGACCCGCCGCTGCTGGGTCCGGGTCTGATCCGCCGCTGCTGGGTCCGACCCGCCGCTGCTGGATCCGATCCGCCGCTGCTGGGTCCGATCCGCCGCTGCTGGGTCCGGGTCTGATCCGCCGCTGCTGGGTCCGGGTCTGATCCGCCGCTGCTGGGTCCGATCCGCTGCTGCTGGGTCCGACCCGCCGCTGCTGGGTCCGGGTCTGATCCGCTGCTGCTGGGTCCGATCCACCGCTGCTGGGTCTGGGTCCGACCCGCCGCTGCTGGGTCCGATCCATTGCTGCTGGGTCTGGGTCTGATCCGCTGCTGCTGGGTCTGATCCGCTGCTACAGGGTCCAGGTCTGATCCGCTGCTGCTGGGTCTGGGTCCGATCCACTGCTGCTGGATCTGACCTGCTGCTGCTGGATCCGACTCGCTATTGCTGGGTGAGATCCGCTGCTGCTGGGTCTGATCCGCTGCTGCTGGGTCCGATGCACTGCTGCTGGGTCTGATCCATTGCTGGGTCTGATCCACTGCTGGGTCTGGATCTGATGCGCTGCTGCCGGATCCGACTCACTGCTGCTAGGTCCGATCCGCTGCTGCTGGGTCTGATCCATTGCTGGGTCTGATCCACTGCTGGGTCTGGATCTGACCCGCTGCTGGGTCTGATCCACTGCTGGGTCTGGATCTGACCCGCTGCTGGGTCTGGCTACCGCAGAGCTTCACACTGTGACTACTGCCATGAAACTGTGGTATTTGTGTACTACGAGGAAGGATGGAAGAGGTATTCAGATACTTGAATAAATGTAGCAATAGCACACTGTCAAAAATACTCCACTGCAAGTAAAACCTTTATTCTACAGAAGTCTTATTAACAACATGTATTCTACTACATGTACTAAGCAGTAATAGTACTTAGTACTAGTACCAAGTAACTAATGGTAAGTTGTCATTATGAATAATGATCCTGACTATTTTAACAACATTAAAATATAAATTGAGTGTAGTTGTCTGAGCGCTGTAAACACAGGTAATAAATATATATGACGGTTCTGTAAATATGAACAAACAGCACAGCTGAACTGTAGAGGAGCTGTATAAATATACTGTCTATACAAAGTAAATGTAAGTGTATAATATATAATATAATGATATGGGATAATTAGCATGTTGAGGTCGAGCTAATGTAAACCATCAACATATTGGGTAGTTTATTTATATATATATATATATATATATATATATATATATATATATATATATATATATATATGGATGACATTGTAGATTCACACTGAAGGCATCAAAACTATGAATTAACACATGTGGAAATATGTACATAACAAAAAAGTGTAAAACAACTGAAAATATGTCTGATATTGTAGTTTCTTCAAAGTAGCCTCCTTTTGCTCCGATTACTGCTCCACACACTCTGCATCCTCTTGATGAGCTTCAAGAGGTCGTCACCTGAAATAGTCTGGTCTAGAGACCAGGTCAATGCCACACAGAGTTCTAGCAGCAGACACATCTCTAGAACAACTGTTAAGAGGAGACTGTGTGAATCAGGCCTTCATGGTAGAATAGCTGCTAGGAAACCACTGCTAAGGACAGGCAACAAGCAGAGAGACTTGTTTGGACTAAAGACCACCAGGAATGGACATTAGACCAGTGGAAATCTGGGCTTTGGTCTGATGAGTCCAGATCTGAGATCTTTGGTTCCAACCACCGTGTCTTTGTGGAACCAGAAAAGGTGAACGGATGGACTCTACATGCCTGGTTCCCAACGTGAAGCATGGAGGAGGAGGTGTGATGGTGTGGGGGGGCTTTGCTGGTGACACTGTTGGGGATTTATTCAAACTGAAGGCCTACTGAACCAGCATGGCTACCACAGCATCTAGCAGCAGCATGCTATTCCATCCGGTCTGCGTTTAGTTGGACCATCATTTATTTTTCAACAGGACAATGACCCCAAACACACCTCCAGGCTGTGTGAGGGCTATTTGACCCAGAAGGAGAGTGATGGGGTGCTGGACCAGATGACCTGGCCTCCACAGTCACCGGACCTGAACCCGATCCAGATGGTTTGGAGTGAGCTGGACCGCAGAGTGAAGGCAAAAGGGCCAACAAGCGCTAAGCATCTCTGGGAACTCCTTCAAGACTGTTGGAGACCATTTCAGGTGACGACCTCTTGAAGCTCATCAAGAGGATGCAGAGTGTGTGGAGCAGTAATCAGAGCAAAAGGAGGCTACTTTGAAGAAACTACAATATCAGACATATTTTCACTTGTTTCACACTTTTTTGTTAAGTACATATTTCCACATGTGTTAATTCATAGTTTTGATGCCTTCAGTGTGAATCTACAATTTTCATAGTCATGAAAATAAAGAAAACTCTTTGAATGAGAAGGTGTGTCCAGACTTTTGGTCTGTACTGTATATATTATTTACTATTGATATATTGTGTAGTTTAATCCATATAAATATATCATATTTCATACGATAATGAATAAAATAACTGTAGTGGAGTACAAGCTACAACATTTTTGCATTGTAGTGATAAGTATGACGTAGCATATACCTCAAAAGTGTACTTGAATAGAAGTACTTCATTGCTGAGTTACATCCCACCGCTGGCTGTGGACGTACGTGGCCGTGGATATGTGGCCGTGGATATGTGGCCGTGGACGTACGTGGCCTCGGATATGTGGCTGTGGACGTACGTGGCCGTGGATATGTGGCCGTGGATATGTGGCCGTGGACGTACGTGGCCGTGGACGTACGTGGCCGTGGATATGTGGCCGTGGATATGTGGCCGTGGATGTATGTGGCCGTGGATATGTGGCCGTGGATATGTGGCCGTGGATATGTGGCCGTGGATGTATGTGGCCGTGGATATGTGGCCGTGGATATGTGGCCGTGGACGTACGTGGCCGTGGATATGTGGCCGTGGACGTACGTGGCCGTGGATATGTGGCCGTGGATATGTGGCCGTGGATGTATGTGGCCGTGGATGTATGTGGCCGTGGATATGTGGCCGTGGACGTACGTGGCCGTGGATATGTGGCCGTGGACGTACGTGGCCGTGGATATGTGGACGTACGTGGCCGTGGATATGTGGCCGTGGATACGTGGACGTGGACGTACGTGGACGTACGTGGCCGTGGATATGTGGCCGTGGATACGTGGACGTGGACGTACGTGGACGTACGTGGCCGTGGATATGTGGCCGTGGATACGTGGACGTGGACGTACGTGGACGTACGTGGCCGTGGATATGTGGCCGTGGATATGTGGCCGTGGATATGTGGACGTACGTGGCCGTGGATATGTGGCCGTGGACGTACGTGGACGTACGTGGCCGTGGATATGTGGCCGTGGACGTACGTGGACGTACGTGGCCGTGGATATGTGGCCGTGGATACGTGGACGTGGACGTACGTGGACGTACGTGGCCGTGGATGTACGTGGTAGATATAGACCGTTTGTACGATGACAACAAGGAATGTGTGATTCACCACTTTGAATCTGATGTATTTGGAAAGTAAAGAGTCGTCTGGGGTGAAAAGTTTCACAGATCTTGTGGATATTTATTTGGAAAAGAAGGTTTTTTAAGAAATGAGAGCTAGATGAGCTTCCTGTGTTGGAAAGACCCGTAGCTGACCTTTGACCTCTATGTGGACGAGACAAATGATTACAAGATTAGAAATATTAGATATCTGGCTATCAGCAGACAAGAATAGAGCAAAACGTCAATCAATAGAAAATAAACTGTATTTGTTTTCTTTAAAGACATAAAGCAAACTGCAGTTTATATCTCAGTATAAAGGTCTAAATGTATTTTGTTATTTAAAAAAGCTGGACGATTAGTGCTTAATGTCAGGGAATACTCTGAGTTTAACGATATCGCCTGGAGCTCTGGAAACTCAAATAGCTACCTTTGAGTAATTTGTTTGTCTGCACACAAAGGAGCAGTTATTCAAATGAGGCTGGAGGTGAAACAAGCAGAGAAAATGACTGCAGCTCCTGTTTGTCAGACGTTAACACAGAGAAGGGCTGGAGGAGACGACTGGGCCTCTGAAATAAACCTCTGGCTGTTTCACACGGTTAAAAGAAGTCATTTCACATGGATCAGATGTTATAATCATGTCCAGACTGGCTGAAATAACCTAAAGGCTCTGCTCACCCTCACCTTTAAAGCAGAGCTCTGCTGGCAGTCAGGTAACAGAGTAAAGACCACCTCTGTCCTGTCATGGCACACACAAGGATTTGAACTTTTAATTTGAACTCGTCTTAAAGATGTCCCTCCTGTGTCTCTGGACATCTTCAACATGTCACTGTTTTAGTTGTAAGCTCCTGTACTGGAGCCATTTTCGAAAGTATTTAAAGGATCTGCGTTCTCTTCTGTTTTTTCAGCCATTAGCAAAAATCAGTGACCTCGGTTACCAAAGTCAGCTAATCATGAAGCTAATCAATAAGCTTATTAGGGGCGGCAGTAGCTCAGTCTGTAGGGAGTTGGCTTGGGAACCGGAGGGTCACCGGTTCAAGTCCCGCCATGGACCAAGAACTGAGTGTGAACTGGTAGCTGGAGAGGTGCCAGTTTACCTCTTGGGCACTGCCGAGGTGCCCCTGAGCAAGGCACCAAACCCCCAACTGCTCGGGGCGCTTGTCAGGAGCAGCCCCCTCACTCTGACATCTCTCCATTGATGCATGTTTGTGCATGTGTGTGTTCAGGTCTGCATGTACCGTGTATAAGTTAACAACAGAGTGAAAAAATTGAATTTCCCCTAGTGGGACTAATAAAGGACTATCTTCTTCTTCTTCTTCTTCTTCTTATGAATAGTGTGAATGCTAGCACTAGCTGAATCAACATTAGCTGTGCTTGTTTGGAAATAACTGAAAGAATTAGTTCAGACTTTTGAAGTGGGGTTGTATGTACAGTATAGTCCTGGGAGTTTTGTAAATGGAGTCTGGTGGCTTTGAACAGAGCTACAGTTTATAATGGCCATTATATTTTTATATTATTACCTCGCAGAAGACTGGAGTTGCTGGTCGACGCTGCACCGATCGGTAAGTTAGTTTGTGTTAGTGTGAGACTTCCAGATCTGAACTAAGATGGCACTCTAGCAGTACATTACTTCGCTTATAATGACGTATATATACTGTATATGTAGCAGCGTCATCATGCAGAAACCCACGTCAAGTCACACGGGCGGAGGGAAAACAGCATTTGAATGTTGGGATTTGAATACATAAGGAACAGTCGGGAAGCCACAGAATGCTATTAAATCATGGATCTGCCCTTTAAGATCTGGGGATTTTGTAGCTGCTGTCTTGTTTTTGCTCCTATGAATGAGCACACGTCCTGTAATCTGCATCTATCTCATATTCCTGGCTGAGGACGCAGATCGTAGTCGTGGTGGTTTCATCCGGGTGGACAGGCTGTGTGTGTGTGTGTGTGTGTGTGTGTGTGTGTGTGTGTGTGTGTGTGTCTCCTCCTCTCTTACTGTCTTCTCCGTCGGCTAATCCTCCCTCTTCTTCTTTCATGACTCGTCTCTCTTTCCTCCTCGTGATATTAATGTGGACGTTGTCTCTGCTGCGAAGACATTGTGGGAAGATAAAATGCATCATAAGGGGGTCGGTGTGTGTTTGTGTGCATGCAGGATGTCAAATCTGTCAAAATCTAGCAGCAGTTTTCCTCCCAGATTCTAGTTTTAACTTTAACTTTTAATGGCTGATATATATATATATATATATATATATATATATATGAATATTTATTCTAAATAACACGGTCCTTGTTGTAAATTATCTATATAGATATACAATAATGGGACATCTGTCCTGCATAAAATCAATCTATTTCTTTATTTGAATCATCAAAACTGTTCCTTATATGATAGGAGGTATTAAACTTTACAAAACCCAAAAGCAAACGTGTCTGTTTGATGTTTGCTGTAAGCTGCAAACGTTAGCATGTCCGGCTTAGTTTACTGTTGTTCACAGTGTCATCCCAAATCCAAGAAACATTACGCTGGCTAAGAGATCCAGAGAGTAGTACTTCCCCAGGAAGCTGGCCCTGGATGGGAAGGCTGAACGTTAGCGGTCTGTCCAGCTCTTTGGTGGATCTGGATGTTGACGCTCTTTAACCTGGGATCTCATTCGGTTTGTCCAACACACAGGTTACTCCTCATCCTGCAAGGCTGACGAGTGAAAACATAGTTTGATAATACAGACACTATAAAGCATTCATGTTCAGCTGTCTGGTGTCTCCAAATACAGGCTAAGCAGCCAAATCTAGTTATGTTAAAGTGACATTTTTCCTCCTCATACTATCATACTAACTAGGACTACCTAGTTCTTCCTGCAACATGAGAACATCAGTTTCTGTCATCCCTGTTACCAGGATCCTGTTTGTGATAAAAACTAACATTATGAAAGATTGCTAACTGCCTTTGCTATTCAAATGCAAATGACTGAAGGGAAATGTATGTTTTAAATGCAGTTTGAATGGTAAAAATCTGGCCAGCCACTGTGGAGATATCAATGTCTAAAGGAAAAAAGAAAACTGTAAAAGCATAAAAAAGCATAAATAGTATAGTCACCGAGGCTGTAAGCTGGTGGTAATTTCAACCTTCGACCTAAAGACGCGGACATTGCTGAGAACATAAAACCTGTTGACATGTCTTGTTAATGGGACTTATTAAGAGGATATTAAGGTGGGGAACATCGATGGGCTGCCTTTGAACCTACATGGCTCATCAAGGATGCTAGCAGCTAACTCTGGTGCTGTTGTTAGCTTAATTAGATAGCTAGCTACAGCTGATAAATCTGCTAGCGACTGTCATTTAAAACTTCATCAGTTAAAAATGAGAAGCCTGCTACCTAACCTGGTCTCACAGGAAGGGTTTTATATATATATATATATATATATATATATATATATACGGTCACAAACATCACTAAAAAACATGACAAACATCCCGAGCATCGGTTTCCGGGTTAAAAATCGTGTTTGTTAGACGCATCCACCCTCACTTTTGACGCTATGCTACTAGCTCTGAGCATCAGCAACACATTTATGGGAATGCGTTTCGATTGCAGTCAGTACAGAGCGGTGCTCTCATTACACTCCTAATGCCTTGCACATTATCATGTCTTTTGTACACCCTTTCGTATAAATAGGCTGGTGTACCTGCGTCTGAACTCAAGGACTCACTGTTTGAGGAATGACTATTCGATTTTTGATGGTGAAACTGCCACCATTATCACTGGCACCTCCATGAGCATGGAAAGCTCGACAGGTGTAGCAGCAGTACCGTACTAAGAGGTCAGGGCTCTGCAAACAATCTGTTTATTGGAATCAACAACTTCATTTCATCTGGCTCCGATCTTTACCTTCCCCTCCATTTTACAACCTCTGCAGGTCCATTACCAGAGCTTACTACCGCAACTCTGTGGGCGGGCTCCTGCTGTTCGACATCACCAACCGCCGCTCCTTCCAGAACGTCCACGACTGGCTGGAGGAGGCTCGCAGCCACGTCCAGCCACACAGCATCGTCTTCCTATTGGTGGGCCATAAGTGTGACCTGGAGGCACAGCGCCAGGTGAGTCAAGTATTAAAGTGAAACAATAATATGTAAAATAATATATTATGTGTTATGTAATTTAAGAAAGTTCATTCATTCATTCATCGTCAACCGCTTATCCCGTTAGGGGTCACGGGGGGCTGGAGCCGATCCCAGCTGGCTTTGGGCGAAGGCGGGGTTCACTCTGGTCAGGTCACCAGTCCATCGCAGGGCAAATAGAAACAGACAACATATAGACAGACAACCATTCACACTCACATCCACACCTACAGGCAATTTAGAGTCATCAATTAACCTAAATTGCATGTTTTTGGACTGTGGGAGGAAGCTGGAGTACCCGGCGAAAACCCACGCTTACACGGGGAGAACATACAAACTCCACACAGAAGAGTCCCAAGTCGGAATTAATTTAACAAAGTCTGCAACATTAAAAATAGATCAGCACACATTTGGATCAGAGGCAAGTCATAATTGTTTGTTCAGCTGGCAGACAGGAAGCAAAACTATCACTATTGAAATTTCGACTTTACAGAATGACACTGCAATAAAAGTGTCTACACGTATAAACCATGTTGTAGAAGCAGAGTTCAAACCAAACCGGGAAATTATGTAAAGTTTCCCATCTAAAGCTTTGGTTATACTTTCCACAAGGACGGTTGCATGAAAATGAGCTGATGTGGTATCATGAAAGGAGCCGTTTGAATCTTTTATACTCTGCGAGTTTCTCCACATGGAAACATTCTCAAAGCTCCGTACTCTCAGTACTGCGTTTTCTCCGCTCGTTCCTGTAGTTGAAATGGATGTGCATGGAATGGCAAAAAGAAGCTGCACAGAACCCCTGATGTGGACACGTGTGACCCTTACATATGCTTCAAGCATAAATCATGCTTTAGCCTCTTCATTCTGATCCTGACAGGGAAGTGATCCTGTTCTGGAGTGGTTCGTTTGTGGTGGGAATGGGAACCAACCTCCACCCGACCCAACTACGAGGCTTACTCTGCAAGTTTGACCATACAGGTCCTGTAGCCGAGTGCACTTTATGCAAATGAGCAGAATCAATGGCAGCTAGGTGGAGAATGAATCGGGTCTGACCTGGACTAGCAAAGTATATTGCTGTCTTGTTATTTGGGCAGATAGGACCTTCTTCAATACCTCCTTCCTGGGTTTACTTTATAACTCCTGTCCCTCACACGTCTAACCAATGAGAAGGGAGAGCGATTTCACATGGCTTGTAAGATTATTTTTTAGGGGGCTTTTCCAGTATTGACACTGAGAGAGAGAGATGAACGGTGGAGAGAGGTAGACATGCAGCAAAGGGCCACAAGTCGGACTTGAACCCTGGCTGTGGTAAAGACTTAGCCTTGGTACATGGGACGTCTACCAGGTGAGCTATAGCAGCGCCCCTCTAACATACAGTAGCTTTGAGTGCATTTTTGGTTACTTGAATCTTTGCGTGGAAAGAAACCGAACCATTGACATTGGAGTTAGTAGAAAGATTGGCGCGTGACATACAGTCACTACATGGTACGTCGGTGCCCGATGCCGAGGGGCAATTATCAAGCGGCAGTACAGAAGCTGGGTTGCTAGTCGCTTTTGACTGCTGAGTTGGAAAGTTTCATCTCATCTCATTTTGGTCTTCTAGGTGACCCGCCAGGAAGCGGAGAAGCTTGCAGGGGCGTACGGGATGCGCTATGTCGAGACATCGGCCCGTGACGCCATCAACGTGGAACATGCCTTCACTGAGCTGACCAGAGACATCTTCGCCCTGGTGCGGTCCGGCGATATCACAATCCAGGAGGGCTGGGAGGGCGTGAAGAGCGGGTTTGTCCCCAACGTGGTTCACTCGTCAGAGGAAGTGACCAAGAGTGACCGCCGCTGTCTGTGTTGATCTGGGAAGGCTCTGAAGGTGAGAAGGGGAGGGATCCAGGAAGGACTCAGAGAAGAGTGGTTGACGGACTGAGGTGTCAGCCCTAAACTGTTGGTAGCCCTCTCTCGTTCTTTGTTCATACTGGATGCAGAAGGAGATGTTTGAGGACTTTCAGTGAAGGTAAAACGCAGAGACGAACACCTTGGATGTGGGTGGATACAGTAGCTGACGGGTTGTGCCCATTCTGTATACGTTTTATTTCTCGGAGAAGGATCACAGATGCTCATTTATGTGTGAGGGCTCCCATGACAGGTCCTTTAGTTTTGGTTTGGGCTTCTTGTTTGAAAATCCCTACCTAAAAGTCTTAGAAAGGCCTTAGAAAGAAAATCCATTTTGGTTCGATGAGACTAATCTTTCTTTCTCCCATGATCTCGTCCTTCACCTCGCCTCCCACTACTTCTTAATCTCCTCTCCTCCAATATGCAATTACATGATCACATATGAAATGATCACTTTTACGTTGTTGTCCAACATCCTTCTAGCACATATCATTTGAAAGAAGTTAAGTCTTGACCCTTGTTAACAAGAGTCAAGTTTCTCTTGTGCTGATATTTTGCTCCACATTCCACTATCAGAGGTCAATGGAGGAGTCCTGGAGGGCCTAAATTTAATGAGGGACGACTGATTTCCTTCCTGGAGCTGTGATTTTGCTGCCAGAGAACACATTATTTCTGTCTGAAGCAATTTAGGCCTCCAGTGAGCTCAATGACATTGACTACATAATGATATCCACTATCATTCTGCTAAACACCGCACTATAACAAAGCATCATCACACATCCAGTTTCTAATGGACTCCTTGAGCAGGAAGAGACAACGTGTACAGCTTAACTGACCCGATATAGACTTGTTGGAGTATCTTAACCATAGCGCACTGTCTGCCTTTAACTGGGGACTGCACTATTAGTGCACCTAACTAAGGTGCACTAATAGGAGTGTTGGAGCCAGAAAGCACCTTAACAGCCAAGTCCACCTTAACTGTGGAGTCTCATTTGGAACTTTCGAAGGGTACAGATAGACAGTGGAGATTCCTTGAAAGCAGAACAAACAGGGGGACCAGACCGTGGACTCCATAGAAGAACCACATCATCCACAATGCACAGATGATATAATCATGCAAAGAAAGTCCAACTGGCAGGCATCAAGACAACCCAACGCAGCTACAGGCACAGGGAAACTACGAAGTTATTGTCCTGAGCAAGTGGAGTTTTTTGTGTACGCAAGTGTACTGTCATCAAACCTTTATTTTAACTTTAATGCACTCCACAGTGCTACCGGTTGATGCACTCAGCATAGTTACATGGGAATGTGTTTTGTATGGATCGGGTCGCATTCGGATACCAAAAAAAGCCAACTGTAACTGCAGCCAAGATGCACTGAAATTTGAGTGCTTAAACAAACCTGGAAGGCAGTTTTAGATGCATTCTAGCCAGATGTTGATAAGGTGTAAATGCATCTGTCTGAGAGAGACATACACTCAGTTGCCAGTAGGTGGGATTACAGTCCAAGGGGCCATTCACATGCTGTGATTTTTGCACCTTCAAGTCCATTACTGTCAATGTAGACGTCTTCCCAAATGTTGCCAAGTGCCTATATTTCAGAGCACAATGGCTGCACCCCAAGATAAAAATAGATCAACTTTTGTGATACAGCAACCCGCCATGTGTCGAGGAACAACCAATCACAGTCAGCAGATATCTTTTCTTGCTTCTGTAAATACCAGTCTGCAGTAAATATCTGGATCTAGGATTATCTGGATTTAGTGCAGAACTACCCAGAACTGAATGATCTGTACCACCGACTGCTTTACTTGCTTTCCATCCAAGGATGTCGCAACATCCGGTTGAAAGGTCAGCCAGACTGACAGACAAATCAAGCAGTAAAGCTACTGCGAGGGATTTATGGTGCAGGAAATGCATTATCTTTGTTTTGACTTATTTTAGTCATTGAGACGTATGGTGGAGAGCCACCAAGTCCATTGATGTTCGTGAAGTTGATTGATCCTATTCATTTTCTATGGAGAGCAGGAGATCCGATTGCGTGTTGCACGATGGATTGGGCACAACGAGTTGACTGACCAGTCGCTGTATCTGAATTTGCTAATCATGACTGGAGCTCAAGTGCAAGGCTGCAGGCTCACCAAACTCCAATCAAACACTCAAACTAGGCAGTGCTGATCAATATGAATCAATATTCTGTATTGTAATGACTATTTCTCAGTGCAGATGTTTTCAGAAACAGATCTTAGTGTAGTGTTTAGCTGTAAAATGAGAACGCTTGTCACCCAGCCGCCGTGTTGAGAACAGTCGAACCAACACCGAGCGCCTCCATTGGCCGGAGCGAACCGGAGCATTTTGGGTGTCATCACATCTGTCCATATGTTGGCCGGGCTCGGCAGTTCTGCGCCAATACTGCTGTATTACTGCATCTTCTTCATCATCACAGCAAGCAGGTTTTGGTTGCTTGGTAACGGCAGGCGCTATGGGAGCACAACCTCCCAGGCACCGCAGATAAAAGGATGAAGACAGCACGGATGGCGTTTTTCACACATTTTGAGATGCAACATGTGAGTGGCCCCTAAATGTGTATCATCACTTTTGGAGGATGTGGTTAGTGTTGCTGTTGAATTGTATTGCATCATACAGAGTGTTGATAGAAATGGGTTGGACATCACGCTAAAAGCACCGCTCACTACGATGCATCATTTAACAGCACCACAAACTGCAGCTTCCAAAATAACCAGAAAGGTGAATCAACACCTCTTAAAACCAAACCTCCAAACCACATCTGAACATCACAACCTTCCTGAAGGCAGGACTTATTGTTCACTGGAAGACGAGCAAAATTTAGTCTTGCTAATGGAAATGTACATATGTGACAAATGGAAAACAACATTGAAACAAATCACGTGTGGATTTTAGTCACTCAGCAGGTGTCAGTTAAAAGCAAACACCTGCTGTGACATCACTATTTGGGGTGTGGCCAACATGCTTTTAAAGGTTTAAATTTACGCTTTTAAAGGTTTAAATTGACACTTTTTAATATACCTTTAAGTGGGCATTTGTTTTGCTGTTCCATAAATGTTTTTACTCAACATACCAGGCTGAAGTTTCTTCAAGGAAAATCAAAGACGGTGAATCATTAAAATGTTAGGGGTTTTCAAGGAACGTCAAAAATCGTGTGTTGGTGGGCGATTTGTCTGCTTGACTGAATAATTTACTAGTTGATTCCCATTCAAAATACATATTGGTATGAGGTTAGCACTGGACCAAGAATACTACATTTGTGTCTTTTGTGATTTTAAGAGCATCAACCTACATATTTGGCTGTATTTACTATAATTCAATAACTTATTGTCTCTTAAACACTGACAAGGAGCAGAGACTTTTAGCATTGTTAGCGTTGAAATGTACATAATCTACCTTAAGCACCTGGATGGCATTGGATTGGTGAAGATCTGAATTTCTATACAGCTTATTTGCAGAATCTTTATTTAAACTTTTTTTTATGACTGGATTAGCGTTTTATTTTTTGAACTTTTTTTGCCCTCAATCTGATACACAATCCTAAATGAACGGCTTCTGCTATACATCTTTGTGCAGATTAATTTATCGTCTTTACCCCTAAAAGTTGATCATTACAGTGAGGAAACTGTCAGTGCTTCATGTTCTCACACTGTATGCCTTCTTTTTATGTCTTCAGAGATTTCTGCTGGTGTCCTCTTATTTCTACATGAATGTATCAGCAGGGAGAAGGTGAGATTTGTACACTGAGTTGTCATATAAGAAATGTGTGAATGAGTCAAAGCAACACACCTGTTCCTTAAGAAGCTTTGACAAAGATGATTTAAATGTTGTGAGACTAGAAATTACTCAAATTATAGTCCACTCCCTCAGCTTGACACACTGCAGTACTCCTTACTGAAATCAGTGAAATGCTTCCAGACAAAAAAAATCAATCAATCTTCAAAAATTCTTCCTGGACAAATAATAAAAATCGTTCTCCATTATGCCCTTGTGTTTGGACATTGAAGGTTTTATACCACAACAACTTCAAAGGGGACATACTGTATAATGCTCATTTTCAGGTTCATGCCTCGTTTCTGCTAGAACGTGTTCATCCTGTCGGTCTGAATATACCTGGATTCACCTTCTGTCTGAAACTCTCCTGTTTTAGCTCCTGTCTCTTTAAGAAAAGCCCAGGCTGCTCTGATTGGCTCAGGAGGAAAATATGGTGCACCTTTGTTCTCAAGCTGTTTTCTGCTGATCCTGCATGTGACAAAGGAAGGGGAGGCCGATCTGAATGGCTCTCCAGATTCCCAAATATACAAGCTTGTGCTGAGATGTGGTATGGTATGGTTGCCAGCGCTTTCTGCTGAAACACCTTTTAAATGTGCCCACGTGAACGTCGCGGAGTGGAAGGTTCACAGGTCTGCGTGGGTAAAGCTCTTCCTCATAGGCTGCCAAGATGGCCGCCAGCTGTACATCTGCTCAGCTGTGCAGCACCGAGCTGGGTGTCTGTTACATCTACCACTGTGAAATATTGTCTTTTGGGGAAATATGCATATTTGCTTTGTTGGTGACAGATGAGAAGATTCATACCACTCCCATGTTTGTTAACTGTGAAGCTACAACCAGCAGTCGCTTAGCTTAGCTTAGCATAAAGACTGCACACAGGAGCTTGGTCAAAAGAAGTAACAAAATCCATCTATCAGTAAATCTCACTAACTAACATATTGAATCTAGTTTGATCCACTCAGACAGTTTGGTTTTATGGAGCGGTATGTACCCGACTACCGGCAACCTCATGGTCACCCCAACACTTGGTAAGCTCCCCTAAAAGCATAAACTGTATTTGCCATGGGCTAAACAAACAAAGATATAACTAGTGTGGTAGTTCATTAGTGAGTTTTAGAGGATTTAGTTACCTTTGTTACTAATATTAAAGACAGTGAAGCCATGTCATTTGCTAATTATCATACAAAAAGCTTGTCAGATCTAAAAAGTATAGAAATGTTAAATGTTAAGATAAGATAAGATATTCCTTTATTGGTCCCAAAGTGGGGAAATTCACACAAAGTTCACAACATACATTGTTCTTATCGCATCTTAAAGCTGCAATGGGTATAAAACAGTTGCTATGTCCTGACAGTAGTTCATGAGACTGATGAGAAATCTGACAAAAACATCATGTTCCTCTGGTCCTCCTAACGGCATCTACTAGAGTTCACAGACTGGAGGAAAACAACCAATCAGAGCTCACCTGGAGTCTGATGTCACTGATCAGCTGCCAATCACTCTGAACTCTGATCAGATATGGATCAATATCCTGTCACTGTAATGTCTATTTCTCTCCTCAGTGTTCTCACAAACATCTTGTAGTTTCTGTTTAGCTGGAAAATGAGAAAGTTTGTGACCCGGCAGCCATGTTGAGGAAACACCAAGCACCGCCCACCAGTCGGAGCACAGCCAATAGGAACGCTCTCTCTCTCTGAAATGACCTGCGATTGGGCAAAGTTCCTGTCATGGTCTGGATTTATTAAATCCTGAAACAGAGCCATGAGGAGGAGCAGACGTCTAGTTTTCTCTGAGAACACTTGAATTACAATATGCTGAAAGGTTATTATGGGGTGTTTGCTCAATGAAGCCAAAAATGTTGTGCATGCTGAAGTTTTAATTAACAGATTTGTATTGTTTTCTTGTAAGAGGAGGCAAAATACTGTATAGTTTGCATTGAAAATTGTCAGAAATGTGTGATTTTGACTGAAATGAGCGTGAGATCCATTTCAACCTGATCTTTCCTCGACGCCCACTCGGTTGTTAATGTCTTGGGCGTCACTTGACACTGCAGTCTGCGAGTAAAGCAAATTTGTTTTCAGTAGTCACAATGTTAATGTAAGCAGCATTTTTGTCCCACTTCGTCAAGTTTGTCCCGAGTCGTTTCATTCGCTTATGGATCTGAGTCTGAGTTTGGGTTAGGGTTACCAAAGTCACCTCAGGACTCATGAAGTATAAAGGAAGGGCACTTTGTAGGGAAGCACTCGTATGATGGAAAGCACTGACGGCAAAGTAATCTGCCAATCTTTTGGCTGCTTCCTGAGAAACGTATCACCGGGTGATTTACTGGCGCTGCCTTGCTCATGTACAGACTGCTGGACTCACTTCATCTGACAGTACAGCGGTCACTATTAGCAAACCTGCACCTTCACACAAGCTGAAAACAGGGTTCTGTTGTAACTTGCAGACTTCTGGAGTCTTGTCATGATTATGCAGATTTTGTGACATTTGGACAAAAAAAGGCTGTTTTCCTGTTTCCAGTCATTATGCTAAACTAAGCTAACTAGCTGCTAGCTGCAGCTTCATATTTATCGAACGGATTATCTCATGTATTATCGTTATATTTTAGTCACATGGCTAAACATCTGAAAGATATTTGTTCTGATTTGGAAATTGAGTTGTAATTTGGGATGCAGGAGGGGTGACCAGATCCCAATAAACCACACGTGGGACAATGTGGGACCCTAACCCTCACCTTTCCATTTCTTATCTTGTAACATCTCCATTCTTTAATGCTTGAACGCTTCCAGAGATCAGCACATCTCTTTATGAGCTGAAGGCTTCTTGTGAGACTCATGAACTCTCGCTTCTGCCGCATCCCCCCGTGAGAAATTAAAATCTATCTGGCAAATTTGACGAAAGCTCTGATAATCTCCTTCCACCGGCTTATAGATATTTATCAGCAGCGTCACAGTCTTTGTCGTCGCTGCTCTTCCTTTTCTTTGTGCTAGTTTCCATCATATTCCTCCTAAATGTGCAGAGCTTGTGACTTCTAACTATTTTCCTCACTGGGCGTTGCGAAGCAAAGACGGTGAAGCTGAACTCGACCCACGTGAGCTCAGTTTGACAGCAAACGGCGCCGAGATGACAGACTTCCTGCTTTCTTCACAGCCGTTGGACAAAAGACAGACTTTAGAAAAGCATCTGTCCTGCAGCAGTTTGAGACAATGAAAATGGGACTGTCAATGTGTGGGACGTGGGATGAAAATGAGCAGTCCCTCTTAAAGTGGGACGCCTGGTCAGGTTACACATTTCCACCCAGTCGGTGGGAAGAGTCTTCGAGGCTGCTGGTTCAGTAAATATTGGGCTTTTTCAAACATCACTGAGTAATTATCTCTCAGCTGTCTTGTCTTGTTTACATTTTCATACAGCAAAACAGCATTTTGAATTACATTTTGAGCCCAACGTATTTTGTCTGATTACATATGTAATCATGTAGGGAGGAGGTCGGGAGGTCAGTCATTTTAAGCTGAGCCATGATTTTTGGTTTGTTTTGTGGTCATTTTAAGCCACACTGTGATATTTTTAAGTAAACCTAACCAAACACTTGTTGCCTAAACCTAACAAAGTAGTTTTGTGGCATTTTGTTTCAATTTATGTGAACCACAAATTTAAAATGGTTTGAAACTGTGGCTGTTTTCTGAGAGAAAATATGTCCCTTGATGTAATCGAGTAACTGAATGCAGTTAAGTTGTGCAGGAAAGTAATTTTGAAGAAGAAGAAGAAGAAGAAGAAGATAGTCCTTTATTAGTCCCGCTAGGGGAAATTCAATTTTTTTCACTCTGTTAACTAATACACACACATGCACAAACAGGTCCATATACATGCAACAATTGGAGAGGTGTCAGAGTGAGGGGGCTGCTCCTGACAAGCGCCCCGAGCAGTTGGGGGTTTGGTGCCTTGCTCAGGGGCACCTCGGCAGTGCCCAAGAGGTAAACTGGCACCTCTCCAGCTACCAGTTCACACTCAGTTTTTGGTCCATGTCGGGACTTGAACCGGTGACCCTCCGGTTCCCAAGCCAACTCCCTACAGACTGAGCTACTGCCGCCCCCAGCAGAAGACGGGTTGCTTTCAGAGAAACGCATGCGAAGCTCTGTGAGTTAATATAACGCTAATGGTTAAACATGAGGCTTAAACTGGGGTTAATCTATGGAATAAATACGAAGCTGCAGCCAGGTCGCCTAGCTTACTATTTAAGACTCCAGGAAGTAGCTGTTCATGGCCAAAGAAGCTATGAGCCAGCGTTTTACGCTAAGGTGATAGCCTCAGATTTACCACAGATGTCAGAGTGGAGGCAGCTTTCTCATCCAGTCTCACCAAGAAAGCAAATAAACATATTTCCCAAAATGTTGAACAGTCAGATTCCTTTCAGCCTCACCATTCCTTTGCTATGAATACATCATTGCAATAATTACATTATTGCTATGAATAATGTCCCCAAGGAAATATATCTGCAGTGGAGCCTGATGCAAATGTGACATTAATGTCCATGTTTTGGTGAAATTTCTGGCTGGAACTCGTCTGCCTGCCAAAAATAATTTGGAGGTCCAATTTCATTCTAGTAAGTTGATAATATAGAAAATTTAATTTTGTGGTAACAATGGAAATTAGTAGTGTGAATATTTTGAGCCAATTGCACGTTACACTTCGTGACTTAGCAAATAATCCTTTTATTTGACTTTGCACACTAATTGCTGCTAGAGGATGAAGGGAAACCCGTTGGCTCCGGTTTGACTGGTAGACGTCTTTTCTACGGTGCTGCTCCGACCGCCGACATGGCACCGCCATGTTGGCCCGGCCATCACAAGCATGTATCTGTCGGGTGACAGCAGCTATTTCCTGCCCTTCTTCTCATGGGAGCAACAACAACGACGTTTCACCTCCGTTCAACCCTCCGAGCTGAACAGACTCG
Source organism: Pterois miles (assembly GCA_947000775.1). Taxonomy (NCBI): domain Eukaryota; kingdom Metazoa; phylum Chordata; class Actinopteri; order Perciformes; family Scorpaenidae; genus Pterois; species Pterois miles. The sequence goes on along the minus strand of CAMQGK010000478.1, from coordinate 4,452,004 downwards.
ATACCACAGTCCATAATCCTGCTGGGTTCGATGGGCCGGGCTCGTCCTCTGCTCTAGTTATCTCTCAACAAACTGAAATGTACCACAAATAAAATGTGGTTGGAAAAATAAACATATTCTCACTGCTATTTTTTACATCTTGGCCTGGATGGTGACGTACTGGAGAGGAAGGATGTTGCATAATAAAATAAAGAATATTATTACTAAATGTATTCGCTGCTACTTTGGGGAATATTTAGACCAGTTGGCAGTTATTACAAATGATTGTGTTTCCATCACATCTTCCTCTTAAACTGTTGAGGGTTATGAGCTCTGGGCAGTAATGGGAAGTAACCAAATACATCACCAAAGTACTGTACTACAATTTCACTACAAAAGTACTACAAAAGGTACTTGTACTTTACCAGAGTATTCCCATTTTTTACTACTCTACTACGTTTCACCACACACACTAAAAGAAAATCAACCTTTGAGAATCAGATTTTTGTATTTCAAGGAGAAGGAAGACGAGGACGTGAAGGAAGAGGAGGAGGATGTGAAGGAAGACGAGGTGAAGGAAGAGGAGAAGGAGGTGAAGGAAGAGGAGGAGGAGGTGAAGGAAGAGGAGGAGGAGGTGAAGGAAGAGGAGAGGGAGGTGAAGGAGGAGGAGGTGAAGGAAAAGGAGGAGGATGTGAAGGAAGACGAGGTGAAGGAAGAGGAGAGGGAGGTGAAGGAGGAGGACGTGAAGGAAAAGGAGGAGGATGTGAAGGAAGACGAGGTGAAGGAAGAGGAGAAGGAGGTGAAGGAAGAGGAGGATGAGGAGGAGGAGGTGAAGGAAGAGGAGGTGAAGGAAGAGGAGGAGGAGGTGAAGGAAGAGGAGGAGGACGTGAAGGAAAAGGAGGAGGATGTGAAGGAAGACGAGGTGAAGGAAGAGGAGAGGGAGGTGAAGGAAGAGGAGGATGAGGAGGAGGAGGTGAAGGAAGAGGAGGTGAAGGAAGAGGAGGAGGAGGTGAAGGAAGAGGAGGAGGACGTGAAGGAAAAGGAGGAGGATGTGAAGGAAGACGAGGTGAAGGAAGAGGAGAAGGAGGTGAAGGAAGAGGAGGATGAGGAGGAGGAGGTGAAGGAAGAGGAGGTGAAGGAAGAGGAGGAGGAGGTGAAGGAAGAGGAGGAGGACGTGAAGGAAAAGGAGGAGGATGTGAAGGAAGACGAGGTGAAGGAAGAGGAGAGGGAGGTGAAGGAGGAGGAGGTGAAGGAAGATGAGGAGGAGGAGGTGAAGGAAGAGGAGGAGGAGCAGCAGCTCAGGTTGTCTCAGTCAGGATCGGACTGAACCAGGACCAGACTCCAGATGTTTCCAGAGGTTCTACAGCAGAACAGACAGGATGAAGTGAAAAAGAAAGGAAGAAGTAAAACGACAGGTAATGAAGAAGAAGTGACAGACCCTCAGACTGCCCTCCGTTCAATCAAAATGACCCCCCCCCCCTTCCCGATATATTGATATGCACATGGAAAACAGTAATGGGGGTAAAATATATTCTAAGATATATTATTATGTGGACGAACTTCTGTTCAGTTTCTGAGTTAATTCAGTAGAAATGCTCAGAATTAAAATGTAATGTGTAAATGAAAATCAGTGTGTACATGTTTCACACTGTGCCTTCTGTTGTTTTGTGATATTGTTTTGTGAGACAACGAACACAACGACTGGCCCCATTGAATCCTTAACGACTGTCGTTCACTAGTGGGACTCACACTGACACTCAACGACTCAAACTAACTATTGTCTTAGGAGAATGAGGGGCGGACACTTTCACAGAGGTTAAAAGAAGAAGAAGAAGAAGAAGAAGAAGAAGAAGAAGAAGAAGAAGAAGATCTACCTTCATTAGTCCCACGAGGGGAAATTCAATTTTTTCACTCTGTTGTTAACTTATACACGGTACATGCAGACCCGAACACACACATGCACAAACATGCAACAATGGAGAGATGTCAGAGTGATGGGGCTGCTCCTGACAAGCGCCCCGAGCAGTTGGAGGTTTGGTGCCTTGCTCAGGGGCACCTCGGCAGTGCCCAAGAGGTAAACCGGCACCTCTCCAGCTACCAGTTCACACTCAGTTCTTGGTCCATGTCGGGACTTGAACCGGTGACCCTCCGGTTCCCAAGACAACTCCCTACAGACTGAGCTACTGCCGCCCCCAAAAACCTGGGTCTAACTCCACTGTTGGTCAGACTAGTGGGGACTAGTCAGACTAGTGGGGACTAGTCAGACTACAGCGTTCGAACTGATGAAGCCACTTGGATAAGGGGCGAAATGTCTTCAGAGACAAATCTAAGTCCTAATTTTGTGATATTGACTTTATACTTTCTGATTTAAAATATTTGGACAGAAACAATATATATGATCACGTTATTATTTAAGATAGTATCGAGAGCCAGTTCAAATAAATGTCAGTGTCAATTTTATAATCTCTATTTTGATCATCATCGAGCGGGACACGACGGTTATGATCATTCTACACCTGGCGTGTACCCCTGGCGTGTACACCTGGCGTGTACCCCTGGCGTGTACCCCTGGCGTGTACCCCTGGCGTGTACCCCTGGCGTGTACACCTGGCGTGTACACCTGGCGTGTACACCTGGCGTGTACCCCTGGCGTGTACACCTGGCGTGTACCCCTGGCGTGTACCCCTGGCGTGTACCCCTGGCGTGTACACCAGCAATCACAGGGCACACACCCGCTGCCACAATTAACTTAGTGCACAATACCACCTTAACATTAACATATACAGCATACAAATTAATATCACACAGTACAAATTAAATAACATGCATGAGAAATGGATGAAATGCCAAATGAAAGCCAATTTAACAAACTTACCCTCTCTCTTCCCTGATACTTGGTTCAGCATAACGGGCTCATTGAAATCAGCTGTGGTTGAAGTTTCAGGTGTGCTCCCTGAAAGCACTCCCCCAGAAACAAGCTTCAAAGAGAGAGAGTTCCTGGAGGAGTTCCCCAAAATAAAAGCACAACATGGAAACCTGAACTTCCTATATTGAATACCTGTAGTCTGTTTCCCTCAACTTAACAGTCCATTCACTTGTTTTTTTTATCTTAGGGGGATGGTGTTCAGCTCCATATCTATATCTATCTATAAATGTTATACAATAGCAGGTGTCTTTTTTTCCACATTGAGATCCAATTATTGTAAATGTATTAAATATTTCTCCTTCCCTTTTCCTCTAACTTAATGAAGTATTTTTAAACAGCGGTGATGACATTTCTGATGTATGTGATGTTGACTATGACATAATGTTTATAAATAACGTTTGATATTTTCAAGTATGGCTTTTATATTACTGTTTTAACAAACTTCATCAAATTGTGACTTGTTTGTGGGCGTTTTCATCAGGCTGAAGCCGACCTGCCGTCATAGAGCTTGTTCACCTGTTGGTGTGGTTTCCACTGTTTGAAACCGATGAAGCTAAAGCAGGATCAAAACATGGTCAGCAGAAACACTGCTGCATGGAGCAGTGTGCAGGCACTTCCTCGTTCAGTTGACAGCGTCAACCACGTCTTCAAAGCACTTTAGTTGTGCGGGAACATACTTTTGTAGGAAGCTACATAAAACTACATGTCAGTGAGTTCATAGTTTTGGGACTTTATTTATGGAGTAATTCATTCATATATGTACAATCTATTAATTCATGCTTATATTTCCATTTGATGCTTTATATGTGACACTGCACATCTTGGACTGTCGTTACTCTGAATGGATGTTACACCTGTTTTAAGATAAGATAAGATAAGATAAGATGAACCTTTATTAATCCCCGGAGGGAAATTCTCACCTGTCTGATATCAGAAGAATTAACAACACAGATCACATCAACGTTTCCTCTCTTTACCCAAATGTTCTCCTTTTACTTCATTCATTGTTTAATGGATACAGTGAGAGACACATAAATACAGACAGAGCAGAGGCTAAAAGGAGAGGAAGAGGAGGAGGAGGAGGAAGGAGGAGGAGGGAGGAAGAGCAGCAGGTGTGGAGCAAGACTTCAGGAGATCCCTCTGAAGTGAAAACTGGAGCCACAAGGCAGAACGAAGTCTAAGTCTAGGGTTAGGGGGTTAGGCTAACCCTAAGGCATACTCTAACCCTAAGGCTAACCCTAAGGCTAAGGCTAACCCTAAGGCTAACTCGAACCCTAAGGCTAACCCTAACCCTAAGGCTAACCCTGAGGCTAAGGCTAACCCTAACCCTAAGGCTAAGGCTAACCCTTAGGCTAAGGCTAACCCTAAAGCTAACTCTATCCCTAAGGCTAAGGCTAACCCTAACCCTGAGGCTAAGGCTAACCCTTAGGCTAAGGCTAACCCTAAAGCTAACTCTATCCCTAAGGCTAAGGCTAACCCTAACCCTGAGGCTAAGGCTAACCCTTAGGCTAAGGCTAACCCTAAAGCTAACTCTATCCCTAAGGCTAAGGCTAACCCTAACCCTAAGGCTAAGGCTAACCCTTAGGCTAAGGCTAACCCTAAAGCTAACTCTATCCCTAAGGCTAAGGCTAACCCTAACCCTGAGGCTAAGGCTAACCCTAAGGCTAACCCTTAGGCTAAGGCTAACCCTGAGGCTAAGGCTAAGACTAACCCTAAGGCTAAGGCTAACCCTTAGGCTAAGGCTAACCCGAAGGCTTATTCTGTATTCTTCTCTGATTCTATCGAGTGGGACGGCAACTGGATGCATTTCAAGATTTCACAGCTCTAGTAAAAAGTCCAACATCCTGTATGTGAACGTTGCAGGTTAAGGAAAATCCAAACGAGAGCAGTCCAGCAAGGAGGGAAAAATACAGGGAAAGACGATGCGAGAGAACCCTCACTCATGAATCTGCCCAGGATAACAGGAACAATACTTAAATCATTAAAAAGAATACAAAAACTGCCTCATTGCTTTGTTTTTTGTCGTTTTTACTTGAAAAAATACTTTAAAAAGTGACAAATTAACAGAAAAAAGTAGTGGTGGAAGTTTGAGCTTCACTTAATAGAAAGCCTATTCCAAAAAAGAGATTATTATAGATTATGGAGTGTGTTTGATTTAATCATCTTGATGACTTGAGTAAAGCCTGCGTGGGTGAGGGTGAACGTACATGACTCTGGGGGACGGGGTTTGTTTCTTATTGACTTCAGGGAAAGACAGCAGAAGGGGGATGTGGACGCCATCCTGTCGATATTAAGACTTGTCTGCTGGTTTGAGGAGGCTTTCTCTGCTCCTCCTCTTCACGTCCCAGTTGTAGACTCGTGCCATGTCTGAGGGGAGCAGCGAGTTAAGGAGCAACAGCAGCACAGCGACAACACAATTACTAATTATTTGATTTTACCATGAAGTACTGGAGATGTACAGCAGCAGCAGTTTCCAGTTCTTTCTCAGTTCTTTTAACTGAAGTGCATTGCTGATTCTGGCAGGATATTTGAACTCGAAGTTAACAATCATGACTGAACTTACTTATTTAAAGACTGGCTACAGGTACCAATTCCATAGTGGGGCAACAATCAGCCACCTGCTCTACATGGATGACATCAAGCTCTACGCCAGGAATGAACGAGAAATCGACTCACTGATCCACACCACCAGGATCTACAGCGACGACATAGGGATGTCAATCGGGTTGGACAAATGTGGCCGGATGGTATCAAAGAGAGGCAAGAGGATCAGAACTGAAGGGGTTAACCTACAAGGGGGCATCAGGTGATCAGGTGATATCCAAGACAGCTACAAATACCTTGGTATCCCACAGGCTAATGAAAATCATGAGGAGGCTGCAAGGAAGTCAACCACAGCCAAATACCTCCAGAGAGTAAGGCAAGTCCTGAGAAGTCATCTGAATGGTAAGAACAAGGTCCGAGTCATCAACATGTACACACTACCAGTCATCAGATACCCCGCTGGGACCATCAGCTGGCCAAAGGAGGAGATAGAAGCCACAGATATCAGGACAAGAAAGCTCCTCACCGTGCACGGAGGGTTTCAGTCCAGCACCCTGAGGCTGGACACTAAGCTGAAAGAGGGAGGCCAAGGACTAGTGAGCATCAGAGCCACCGCCCAGGACGAAACGTTGAAAATCCAAGAGTACATCAGGAAGATGGCCCCCAAAGACAAACTGCTCAGTGAATGCCTCAGACAGCAGAAACCTGAAGAGACTGAGGAAGATGAGGAGACCACATGGAGGGACAAGTCCCTACACGGCATGTACCACCGTCAAATACAGGAAGTGGCTGATATCACAACGACCTACCAATGGCTGGACAAAGCTGGACTAAGACAACACAGAGGCACTGATCATGGCAGCATAAGAACAAGCCCTCAGTACCAGGACCATAGAGACCAGGATCTACCAGAGTAGATCTGACCCAAGGTGCAGGCTGGGTAAAGATGCCCCGGAGACAGTCCAGCACATAGTAGCAGGGTGGAAGATGCTAGCAGGATCAGCATACATGGAGAGGCACAACCAAGTGGCTGGGATAGTGTACAGGAACATCTGCACCCAGTATGGACTAGAAGTACCCAGATCCCAATGGGACACACCACCGAAGGTGGTAGAGAACAACAGGGCTGAGATCCTGAGGGATTTCAGCTTCCAGACTGACAAACAGCTGCTGGCTGACCAACCGGACATAGTGGTGGTGGACAAAGAGCAGAAGAGGGTGGTGGTGATGGATGTGGAGATACCAGCTGACGCCAACATCAGGAAGAAGGAGCATGAAAAGGTTGAGAAGTATCAAGGGTTGAGAGAACAGTTGGAACAGATGTGGAAGATCAAGGCTAACATGGTTCCCGTGGTAGTAGGAGCACTCGGGGCGGTGACCCCCAAACTGGGAGAATGGATCCAGCAGAACACAGGAACCACATCTGAAGCCTCAGTCCAGAAGAGGACAGTCCTAGGAACAGCTAAGATACTGAAGAACCCTCAAACTCCAGGACCCTGGTAGAGGACCAGATCTAGAGGAGGACACGGTTAGGGTGACACACACACACACACACACACACACACACACACACACACACACACACACACACACACACACTTAAAGATCATATAAAACATATAACATAACATACTGTGTATATGTATAAGATGGTATTAGACATATAAAACATATAAGATTACAATAAAGAGGGAAGGGTGTATGATGGTAAATGACCAGACACAAAAATAAATTATTCATTCATATTATTATTAAAAGGGGAATAATAATAATAACAATTCTGATTCTCAAATAAGTTTTATCTATTAACCACACAGTAAATACAACTACAAGCTTGTAAAGAAAGATATTCATTTAATGCTACTACCTTGACGCAACTTGCGATTTTTAGATTGTAGCGGCTCAGTTTTAAAGATAAACTGTCAGACTAGCTGGTAGTGAAGGAGGTTCAATGAGGCTCCAGACTTTACCTCTGACCTCCAGATGTGTGGATGTAAATGGGTTCTCTGGGTCCCCACCAGTCTCCCCTTTACAGACATGCCCACTTTCTGATAGTCCCAGTCAGTCTGGATCAAGTCCTAGTCAAGTCAGCACTCTGACACACTGACAGCTGTTGTTGCCTGTTGGGCTGCAGTTTGCCATGTTCTGATTGGAGCAGATTGTTGATGCTAAAGTCAGAACCTGGGAGGGTTTCTGGACAATATCTGTCATTGATTAGTGCTGTTATTGATTTATAATAATACATATTAGGAATGGAATGTTTTGGTTGAAAATCCAAAGCGTTCAGTTCGCTAGTCACAGTTCGGGTCACACGAGAAATAACGGCCTATGGAAAGAGGCTGGCACATGGGTGGACAGGGGTATGGGCTATTCATTTGCAATTAATCACAATTAAATGTTCGAAATGATTGACAGCCCTACTTTTAATATGTTTAAATAGGTCAACTAGGAATGATGTGTTCAATATCATCTTTAGCTGTTTTCTATAAAAGATGTCCTTAAAAGGACGATAAGGACATAACAACGCATCTTTAATGTTGACCTGATTACACACAAGCAGGTGTCCACAAAACTGTCTCTGTCATTCAGTCTATTGATTAACAATCTAAAAACATTATAGAAGGAAAGCTGTGAGCATTAACATTTCTTCTATTAATTTTGTTGAATTATTACCACTGTCAGATTGGACAAAAACTGCTTGACCACTTTATCTCACCAAAAATGGCGTGACCACCCTGAATGAGGCCTTGTTGTATCACACTCTTGTGCTAGTTTGAATATGTTATTTTAAAATAATTATTTTTGAACAAAATAATAATAATGAAAGCAGTAAGCAGCAGCAGTAGGAAGATTTATCCATACAAATACAATAACAAGGGTTTGGCCAGCAGATGTCTCCATATTTGACTGTATAATTTTCAGTTGTTGTCTGGGGTTAAGATAAGATAAGATGAGATAAGATCAGATAAAATAAGATAGATAAGATAAGATGAACCTTTATTAATCTCCAGAGGGAAATTGGGGGGTCATAGCAGCAGCAACAACAGTACAGATGAATTACAATATAAGTAAAAGAGAAGGTGCAATGAAGGAAATGACAATAAAATAAATAAGATAAGTAAAATAGTAATAAGTAAAGTGCAGCAGGTGGTGAGTATTGTATATGTATAGCATATATATATGTAATTATATAATATATGCAATTATATACATTGAGCCAGGAGTTTGTACTATATTATGTATCCTCTGATGTGAATTTATCAGCAATCTGTCATCTATATCTATGATTTCATATTAATTTGAATCAGTTATTTTATTTAATTCTTTTTGTCTCTTAATTTTATTTTGTCATATGCTCTGTAATTATAATTTATTTTTATTTATCTCGTCTGCATATAAGTTATTTTAAATGTTTTTATTACTTTAATCTCCTCATTCTACCTATATAATTTATTCGATTTTTTTTTATTATTTTATGGCCTCCTGTTTTATTATTTTTTTAATCTTATTTTTAATTTATTTTATTTTGTCGTATGCTCTGGAACTATATATTTTAACCTCCTGTTTCATTGAATATTGTACTTTATGTTATTTCTATTTTATTCTATTTTGTTACATGCCCTGTAACTAAATAAGTTGTTAAAATGCAATTATTAACAATAATAATAATAATAAACAATAAACCATTTTCAGCACATTTCATAGTGTTTCAGTGCTTCAGAAAGCTTATTCTGCCCCCTCACTATATACACGTACGCTAGAAACATCAGTTTGTGTTACAAGAAACTGCAACCACAGACGTTTGTGTCGGGTGGGATGCGGGACGGCCAACCTGAGTGGACTACATGCAGTAGGTGGAAGGATACTGACTTCGGTGGTGGTGAACTGGTCTCGCAGGAAGTCCAGATCATCCTCAAGCGTCTCCAGGTTACGAGATGCCGTAGACAGATTCTTCTCTAGGAGAGCCTGGGCTTCATCAATGTCATACTCTAACATGACGTTAGCCTGTTGAGGGAAATGTCGGGCGGGCGGGAAAGAAAGATGGATTCAAGTGATGGCCTTCACCGATTTAGCCCCTGAACTCTCCTGAGCATTACCTTTCCTCCTTTCTGAAGAGAAATTTCAGCCCAAATACTTCCCCCATCTCTGGCTAAGACATGGATTTTATAATGCAGACTACACGCCAGTAGATGAAACTGGCTTTAATCTGAGCTCTGCTTACCCCTAACCATAGGCAGACTTTGTCAGTGGGGGGCACTGAGGCCTTGCAGTAAACGTTGTCAGCCAATAGGAAGTGGGTCTCCATGGGTGCTGTGGTCTCCTGGGAAAACAAAACATTAAGGCAAACGGGTCAAAAGGCTTCCGTTGTTGTTTTCACCCCCCGAGACCGACTTTACTGTCTTCAGAGGCTGCAGCAGGTTCAGTTTTAGAGTGAAGCCACAGATGTGTGAACTAGAGCACCTATCGATGAGGAATCTATTGGTACCAACCATGTTACGGTAGCTTGTCGGGAAGGAGGCTAAATAACTCTCCAAAGTTATGTTAAAATTTGTCAACGAAAAAACGCCATGTCCATTTTCATAAGGGTCCGCTGACCTCTGACCTCCAGATGTGTGGATGTAAATGGGTTCTCTGGGTCCCCACCAGTCCCCCCTTTACAGACATGCCCACTTTCTGATAGTCCCAGTCAGTATAACTGTGTTATTGCCTAACGTATCAATAATGGTATATCTGAGTATTTCTGCATACTGGGTCCCTAAACAGTCCTGAACCCCATAAACTGGATCTCAGAGTAGAGCTGAGACTCTGGTGGATCAATGAGTCCACCTGGATCCATGTGTGATGATGTTAGTCCCCATAGGAGCCATTTCATTGGAGTGAGACCTTTTTTTGAAACTTGACCTCACTGTATAAAACCTGAAGAGAATCTTTAAGCCCGTCAGAAATATTGACTTAATTTATATTGAGACATTTATCAATATGGACATATTTTCATTCAAATATTTTTTTAAATTTTATTTGATTTTTTTTGTATTATATTATTTATACTACATTGTGATGTTGTTTTCCTATTATTAGTACTTTAGGTACTTTTACTTTAATGTTATACTTTAACGTAATGTGTCAACACAGCACATCGTACATGTTTGACTTAAATGGCAGAAAAAACAGAGAACATATCTGAAGAGGAAAAAGGTGAATCTCTGCAGTTCTGCAAGATTTCTCCATCAAAATATCCTAACATACTCTATAATCTTAATTAAATAACCAATAAATAAATAATATGCACGCATATGTGTGTGCTGAAATTATAAGTTTTGTTAAACGGTTAATTTAAAAATCGGCTGATGCACTCTATGAAATAATGAATAGTTTTATTTTATTTTTGGTGATTTAAATTACACATGAATTAACAACCATAATCACAAATCAAAATATCAATGTGTATAAGAAACGACATCACGTATGCTGATGTAACACGTTTAGACCAACTAGCAGTAAAAACAAACAAACAAACAAACCATAAAAGCAGATAAAATGATTCAAATAATCACAACAAACATCATCAGTTAAGAGAAAGCTGGAAGATAAAGTGAGATGGAGGATGAGATTTAAATACACACCTTTTTCTTCTGCATGTGTCGCAGGATTTCTAGCGTCTGTGTGATTTGTGGGATCTGGCTTTTCAACCTGCATATCAAGAAAAGTAAAACAGAAAGCCATTAATGAAGTTATGACATTATTACATAGCAGTGTGTATTGTGTATGAACATCAGTGCAAGTATAAATTTTCTAAAACATTTTCTAAGTGAAAAGTGACGTTTTTCAATCATATCTGCTGTATTTCTACCTGCTGCAGCTTTAAGTACATACAGTAAGCGTTGGGGACAGTTATCACCAGATTCCCTTGTAAAATCAATGTTTTTAGACAAACATGAAGTATCACTCACTATAATAATAATAATAATAATAATAATAATAATAATAATAATAATAAGGGGCGGCAGTAGCTCAGTCCGTAGGGACTTGGTTTAGGAATCGGAGGGTCACCGGTTCAAGTTCCAACATGGACCAAGACCAACTGGTAGCTGGAGAGGTGCCAGTTTACCTCTTGGGCACTGCCGAGGTGCCCCTGAGCAAGGCACCAAACCCCCAACTGCTCGGGGCGCTTGTCAGGAGCAGCCCCCTCACTCTGACATCTCTCCATTAATGCATGTATGTGTGGACAGGGGTATGGGCTATTCATTTGTGTGAAATTAACAACAGAGTGTAAAAACTGAATTTCCCTACAGGGATTAATAAAGGTTCATCTTATCTTATCTTATAAAGTTATTTAAAGTAAAAACTACAAATGTCCCTGTTATTTGACAACCCGAAGTTGGGTTTTTCTAGAGATCATAAAGAACACAGTTCTAAATGTAACTCGTCCAGATTATCATGTGGAAACGCAGTGCTGTATTTTGACACCATGATGGCATTTCCTCTTTCACTGGCAGCAGGAGCTAGTTAGTTTTCTACCACGCCATTCACACTTTAATAACTTTAATTAACTCAAATAAGAAACCAAACCCCCAGTGTTACAAAGACAAGCTCCAGTTCATTCTATCCAAGTAGACTACGTGTCTTTTAGTTGGCATTACCTGAGTTTCTTCTGAGACAAGTTGAGCTCCATGTATTTGTATTTCTGGTACTGTTCATCCAGCTTCCTCAGTGCTGCATCTGCCGTCTCGTTGCCTGGCTTCTTCATAAAAGAGTCAACATCCTCCTGTCAAATCCAGCAGAGGAGAGAGCAGCACACAGTCAGGACAAGACATTAAATGCTGACCAACATCTGTGTTCTTGACACATAACAGTATACAGTATTGGCTGATCATGGTTTTCTTTACATTAACAGTTCAGAGGGATATGATGTATCTTTAACTCTGACTACACAACCTTACACATCTATAGCAGTAAAATACAACATACACATTAATGAAATATTAAACCAAAAACACCACATATACTGGACATACAGGGGATGTTTTACTGCACAATGAAATATTTTACTTTTAATATTTTAAGTACGAGCTGAAAATAATTACATACTTTAAGTTACATTTTTAATGCAGAACTTTTAAAGTTACTGGTAACAGTATTTTCACAGAGTGATATTAGTACACTACTCACAATAAGTTAGGGATATTGTTATCCCGAATTTCCCTCCGGGGATTAATAAAGGTTCATCTTATCTTATCTTATTTACACGAGTGCTTTTTCTATTTGGTCTAAATTTGAATGAAATAAGTAATTGTTACCTTTGATAATACTATTAATGAATGAGAAGAATCACCATTTTCATTAGTTCAATATTTATTACCCCAACAATTTAGACAAAAACAAAGATAGCTCCAAATAACCAAAATTGACAAAGTCAGTTGCAGCTGTTTCCACCATTTACCGCAATGACAGCTTGACAGCGACGTCTCATGCTGCTGGTCTGAGGCAAAGCGTTCCACTCCTCCACTGCGCTGCACAGTCTGCCAGGTCAGGTGGAGGTGGGGTACGAGCATCCAGCCGCTGCCTCAGCTGGTCCCAGATGTGCTCTATGGGGTTCAGGTCAGGTGGAGGTGGGGTACGAGCATCCAGCCGCTGCCTCAGCTGGTCCCAGATGTGCTCTATGGGGTTCAGGTCAGGTGGAGGTGGGGTACGAGCATCCAGCCGCTGCCTCAGCTGGTCCCAGATGTGCTCTATGGGGTTCAGGTCAGGTGGAGGTGGGGTACCAGCCTCCAGCCACTGCCTCAGCTGGTCCCAGACGTGCTCTATGGGGTTCAGGTCAGGTGGAGGTGGGGTACCAGCCTCCAGCCACTGCCTCAGCTGGTCCCAGACGTGCTCTATGGGGTTCAGGTCAGGTGGAGGTGGGGTACCAGCCTCCAGCCGCTGCCTCAGCTGGTCCCAGACGTGCTCTATGGGGTTCAGGTCAGGTGGAGGTGGGGTACCAGCCTCCAGCCGCTGCCTCAGCTGGTCCCAGACGTGCTCTATGGGGTTCAGGTCAGGTGGAGGCGGGGTACCAGCCTCCAGCCGCTGCCTCAGCTGGTCCCAGACGTGCTTTATGGGGTTCAGGTCAGGTGGAGGCGGGGTACCAGCCTCCAGCCGCTGCCTCAGCTGGTCCCAGACGTGCTCTATGGGGTTCAGGTCAGGTGGAGGCGGGGTACCAGCCTCCAGCCGCTGCCTCAGCTGGTCCCAGACGTGCTTTATGGGGTTCAGGTCAGGTGGAGGCGGGGTACCAGCCTCCAGCCGCTGCCTCAGCTGGTCCCAGACGTGCTCTGTGGGGTTCAGGTCAGGGGCCATTGCTGGCCGTACCATCTGAGGCACTCTGACTTCCTGAAGTCGAGCTGTGACCATTCTGGTACGATGTGGTGGACCATTGTCATCCATGAACAGAATGTTGGGGGTGTGCTGGTGGAACTGGGGGATGACGGTGGGTTCTATGATGTCTCTGAGGTAAGAACGTGCAGTGACTGAGCCATCTACAATCACCTAATCTGTTTTGCGCTGACTGGTGATGCCTGCTCAGACTGTTGCACCTCCTCCACCAAAGCGAACCCCGGGGACCATGTTGACCTCGGCGTATCACTCACCTTGCCTTCTCCAGCAACGCTGACGACCATCATTTCTGTGCAAGGAGACCCGACACCCATCAGTGAACAGGACGGTAGACCACTGCTGCATTGTCCAGGTCACATGGTGTTGTGCCCACTGCAAACGGTGACATCGGTGTCTTGGTGTCAGTGGAGTCACCTCCAACGGTCGTCTGGCATTCAAGCCAAAGCGGTGGAGTGGGTTGTGAATGGTTTGTCTGGAAACCCTAGTACTCCTCACTTCTCGTGAACAGGCCTACAGCTGTGTGGCAGTTGCATAACGGTGTCTGAGTGTATAGGTCCTCAGGTACTGGTCTTCATGGCGGTCCATCACCCGTCCTCAGGTACTGGTCTTCATGGCAGTCCATCGCTCGTGGGGCTCCACTCCTGGGTCTGTTGAACACTGCCAGTAGTTCTGTGTCTTGCTGCAGGTCTACTGATGACACTTTGAGACACACCAAGTTCACGAGCAGCATCTGACTGCCTGCTACCGACCCGAAGGCCCGCTGTGGCCAGGTGGCGCCGCTCGTCCCTTAAGTGACGTTGTGTGTTCATGGCTGCTTGAACTGGGAATGACTTACTGACAACACCAGCTCTTTATACCCCCACAATGCTGAAACTGATTCCACGTTGAAAAGGGCTGTCTTTTTGTATTTTCTGGTATTGGCCCCAATATGTAAGGCGCACTGTACACAGTGAGACCATCACATGGAAAACACAAGATGAGGTGTGTCCATCACCCTAACACAACTGCCTCCCAAACCCAAAAATCACTGAAGAGAAAAAAACACTTTATGTATGAAATCCGCCGAGGACCTCACAATATCCCTAACTTATGGTGAGTAGTGTAATTTTACTTTAGTAAATCGTCTGCCTTCTTCCTCCACAGCATTAAATAACTTAACAGTGAAAGGAGGAACCTGGGTGTAGCAACGTTAGAACTACATCCATTAGCACAGCAGGCTAACAGGCTAACGTGTACCGTTATCTATCTATAACACATAAAGAGGACGCGGGGAGAAAAGAAGCAGCAGCTCGCACACCGTGATGTCCATAGATGGAAGTGAGCCGCCCAGCCTGCACACAGCGGGATTAGCTCTCCTGCTAATTGAGCTAACTAGCTCGTAGCTAGCATGACGCGCCCACACACCCGCTACTAGTAGACAGGCGTGTTTTCAACCATCTTACCCGGCTGTACACATATAACTAAAGGGAGTAATGTCAGCCTTGACGTACCACAAACACGGCTTCGGGGATCCCGAGGTGCTTTCTTTTTGTCGCCTGAACGCTGTTGTCTATGGTCGCCGCCATCTTGGAGAGAGACTACTCCTTCCTTCCTTTCGTACAAGTCTATGCACGTATGACGTCAGCGTGGGCGCTCGGCTGCCTCTAGCGGCGACAGGGTGCTACTGCTGCTGGTGCTGCTAGGACCACCACAGCCTGGTGTTTCCTCATGAGCGTTGTGAGACCCGAAACCAACAAAAATACACGCGTGATTTCCTCATATGGATCCTGGCGATGCAGGATGGAAGCTGTGCAGTGGTGGAATGTAACTGAGTACATTTACTCAGGTAAAAACTATTTTTAGGTACTTTTCTTAACTTGTGTATTTGCATTTGAAGTGACTTTATACTTGAACTCCAGAGCATTTTGAAAGCCCATATGGTACTTTTTACTTCATTTAGGCTATAACTGACAGCCTAAAACTACCCAGGGCCCTTAGGCTTACCATTCTTTCCAGGTCTCTCAGCTCAAACCAATTTCTTCCAGACCATTACTTTATTAATATTATTATACTCTGCGTTATATATATATAATAACCCCTGTCCCATATCTGCAGTAGTGTTTCTATCCATCCGTAAAGAGATGCATTTCCTCACACTGAACACACAATGAGGCTTAAGAGTCAGAGTTGTGTGAATAGACATATATACATGTCATATGTCATTCTGATGCGTCAAACCTCATTCTGAGTCAAATGTTGTTCTGACGTGTTATAATTATTATAAGCTGATCTTGCTGAATTTACTGAAGGACTGAAGGTATTTTTCTACAGCCTGAGCCTGACATTTTTCCCACCAAACTCAGAACTGTGATAAACATACACTAACACTAACACACACACACACACACACACACATACACACTTAAAGATCATATAAGACATAAGATTACATACTGTATATACGTATAAGATGGTATTAGACATATAAATATAAATGTCTGGATCAATGATATAAAGACAAGATATCATGTCACCTGTGTTTTAAGCAGAAAAATTAAGATTGATTCATTTAAAAGCATAATGACTCATTTATAGGCTGCCGTTGTAAACACAACAGTAATGAGTCATGCTGAAATTGCATTTCCACACATGGTTTTCACTAATGGAAGCCGACTGTTTACCTGCAAACAGCCTACACTGTATTACTCAGTGAGCAGCTTTACTAGCGGCCAACAAAGACTGATGGAGGACACTGTTGTCACGTCAGTCAATTCTTAAGTTTGTATACTTGTGTGTTTTTGTTCGTTTGCGTATGTATTTCCTGTTTTATTTTGTAGTCTGACTCTCCCTCTTGTTTCAGAGCACGTCACTTCCTGCCCTCCTGTGCTTCCGCGTTTTGAATGAATGAGATTCCCGACTCCCTCTCCTGCATCTGATCATCGTTCCCCAGCCCTGATTGTGTTCACCTGTCCATAATTAGTCACTCCCCTCTTTAGTATTTAAGCTGTGTTTCCCCATCCTTCTGTGCCAGTTCGTCTTTGTACCTTGAGTGAAAGCATCCTCGCGTCCTTTGTGTAAGTCTCCTAGTGCTTTTGATTACTCCGCCTGTTTTTTCGATTACGCCTCAGCCTAACGTCTTGGATTTGTCTACCTTCGTGCATCACAGTACGAACTGGCCAAATATGGACCCAGCCAACCCGGATCAGGTTCGGTCCTCACTCCACGCTCATGGAGTGAGGATTCGCCACCACGAGGAACAACTGTCCACCGTCAGCACTAGCGTTAAACTTCTTACGGACAATCAGGAGAAGTTTAGTAATACTGTCGGCGAACAGGTAATTCAACTCGGAGCCCAGATGCAAGCTCTAATGAGCCGTATTGACACTTTAGCCGGAGAACGGTTGCCGCCGCCTCCTCCCACTCCAGCGCCACCGCTCCCACCCGCTTTTCCCACTTCTCCTCACCTCGCTAAACCTGAGCGTTTTTCCGGCGAGTCAGCTAACTGCCGTCCATTTTTGATTCAATGCAGTTTACATTTTGAACTACAGGCAGCTCAGTTCCCCACTGAGAGATCAAAGATTGCTTTCATGATTACGCATCTATCAGGCAGAGCCGAGGCGTGGGCTACAGCGGAGTGGGCGCGCAATTCGCCGGTGTGTGCTTCTTTGAAACTTTTCACAGAGACTCTGCAAAAAATTTTCGACCACACCACACCAGGACGGGAGGCGGCAAGAGCACTGGTCAGCCTGCGGCAGGGGAAAAGGAGAGTGACAGATTACGCCATAGAGTTTCGCACGCTGGCCGCCGATAGCGGGTGGAACGACGCATCTCTCCTTGACACCTTCATTCATGGTTTATCCGACGCAGTTAAGGACCAGTTGGCGCCCCTGGACCTTCCACCTGATCCCGATTCGGTCATCGCTCTGGCGATCCGAATCGACAACCGCCTATGGGAAAGGGAGAAGGAGAGATGCAGGGGTGCGGCTCCTCAACCTCCAGAACCAACGGGGCCACCTGCTTGACTCCGCCCGGCCTGGCGTCCTTCTCCTCCTGCTGAGGTGAGTGGTATCTCGTCTCCCCCTAGTGCCCCAGAGGAGCCGATGCAGGTGGCCCGAGCCAAGCTGACTCCGGAGGAGCGACACCGACGTTTCCGAGAGGGGAGATGCATCTATTGTGGTCAGCTGGGCCACTTTCTGTCTACGTGCCCGGTAAAAGATCGGGCTCACCAGTAAGCGAGAGGGCACTGGTGAGCCACACATCTTCCTCCAAATATTCCTCTCGCCCTCTGACTCAGCTTCAGCTGGTTTCCCAGACTCACTCTCTGCGCTATCCGGTCCTGGTGGATTCCGGGGCCGATGAAAACTTTATGGACTGGAGACTGGTTAACACGCTGGGCCTACGGAAGACTCCCCTGCCCGAGGTGTTGGAGGCCAATGCTCTGGACGGGCGTCCTCTGGGTCGGGTGACTCACCGCACCCAACCCGTGAAACTGATCATGGCCGGTAACCACACAGAAACATTGAGCTTCCATGTGTTTAATTCCCCTCTTCACCCTTTGATTCTAGGTTTGCCTTGGCTCATTAAGAACCAACTATACATTGACTGGGCTTCTGGTAACGTTTTGGGGTGGGGAGGGGAATGTACACTAACCTCTCCATCATCTGTCTCACCTCTGGAGCTTCCTGACTCTCGGTCTGCGCCCCCAGCGGTGATGGTGGGCACCACGGCATCACTCCAGCATCTCGCTCCTGCGCCCTCCTGTGATTACACAGACCTGACCGGCGTGCCGGGCCTGTTGGGGGGCGGCAGTAGCTCAGTCCGTAAGGACTTGGGCTAGGATGTGGAGGACCCGGGTTCAAATCCCCCATGGACCAAGACCAACTGGTTGCTGGAGAGGTGCCAGTTTACCTCTTGGGCACTGCCGAGGTGCCCCTGAGCAAGGCACCAAACCCCCAAGTGCTCTGGGCGCTTGTCAGGAGCAGCCCCATCACTCTGACATCTCTCCATTGACATGTATATGTACTGTGTGAACTGTACTGTGTGAACAACAGAGTGTAAAACTGAATTTCCCCACTGTGGGACTAATAAAGGAATATCTTTCTATCTTTCTTTTTTCTTTCTTATCATGACCTCAGTGAAGTTTTCAATAAGGCAAGAGCCACCTCACTACCTCGTCACCGCCCCTACGACTGCGCCATCAACCTTCTTCCTGGCACTTCACCTCCGAAAGGACGTCTCTACTCTCTCTCTGCCCCCGAGCGGAGAGCCATGGATGATTACATCGAGTCCTCCCTGGCAGCGGGGATTATCCGTCCATCCTCGTCCCCAGCTGGGGCGGGCTTCTTCTTCGTAGAGAAAAAGGACAAATCCCTCCGACCATGCATTGACTACAGAGGGCTAAATGAAATAACCATAAAGAACAGGTACCCCCTCCCTCTCATTTCATTTTTGAAGTGTTAAAAGGTGCCAGGGTTTTCTCAAAACTAGACCTTAGAAACGCGTACCACCTGGTGCGCGTGAGGGAGAGGGACGAGTGGAAAACTGCCTTCAATACTCCTAGCGGGCACTACGAATATTTGGTTATGCCATTCGGCCTTACAAATGCACCTGCGGTTTTTCAAGCCCTTGTAAACGATGTTCTTCGTGATATGCTCAACCAATTTGTCTTTGTCTACCTTGACGACATTCTGATTTTTTCACCAGACCAGCAGACCCATGAGCGCCATGTCCGCCGCGTTTTACAACGTCTCCTGGTACACCAGCTGTATGTTAAAGCGGAGAAATGCGAGTTTCACGTCCCCAGCCTTTCCTTTCTCGGATTCATTGTGGGTCCCGATCGGATCAAAATGGACCCCGCTAAGGTTAGCGCTGTAGCCGATTGGCCAACCCCCACTACTCGTTGACTGGTACAGCGCTTTTTGGGTTTCGCCAACTTCTACCGGAGATTCATTCGCAACTTTAGTAACATCGCTGCGCCCCTCCATGCGCTAACCGCCCCACAGACTAGGTTTGTGTGGACGCCCAGGCAGACCAGGCATTCAATAAGTTGAAGGAGAGTTTCTCTTCCGCCCCGATTTTGACACTACCAGACCCGCACCGTCAGTTCGTAGTGGAGGTTGACGCCTCCAATACGGGTATCGGTGCCGTTCTGTCCCAGCGTTCCGCTGAAGATAACAAGCTGCACCCTGTGCTTATTTGTCCAGAAAGTTATCTTCAGCGGAACAAAACTACGATATTGGCAACCGTGAACTACTAGCGGTTAAAGCCGCGTTGGAGGAATGGCGCCACTGGCTTGAGGGGAGTGATCAGCCGTTTGTGGTTTGGACCAACCACAAAAACTTAGAATACATTAGGTCGGCCAAGCGGTTAAACTCCCGTCAGGCCAGGTGGTCCCTCTTCTTCAACCGCTTTAATTTCACATTGTCGTACCGCCCAGGCTCAAAGAACCTCAAACCAGACGCCCTGTCCCGTTTACATGATCCCGGCCCAGTTCCTGACGAACCATCTTATATTGTTCCACCCTCATGCGTTATCGGGGCCATCACATGGAGCGTTGAACATCGGGTTAAGGAGGCTTTAAAGGACACTCCCGCACCCAGCGGGTGTCCACCTAACCGGTTATTTGTCCCAGTCTCACTCCGTCCGCAGGTCATTCACTGGGCTCACACATCTCGACTAACCTGTCACCCGGGCACCAGGAGAACCGCCTCCTTCATCAGGCAGCGTTTCTGGTGGCCCTCCATCGAGAAGGAGGTGGGGGAGTATGTGGCGGCTTGCCCTGTCTGTGCCAGGAGCAAGTCGTCACATCAGGCTCCGCTGGGTCTCCTTCAACCTCTCCCCGTGCCAAGCCGACCCTGGTCAGACATCGTCCTTGATTTTGTTACGGGACTCCCCCCGTCAGAGGGTAATACCACCATTCTAACAGTTGTTGATCGGTTCTCTAAGATGGTCCATTTTATTCCCCTGTCTAAATTGCCCTCCACCAAAAGAACGGCAGAGGTTCTGTTGCATAACGTTTTCCGTCTCCATGGTTTCCCCAGGGACGTGGTGTCTGACCGGGGTCCGCAGTTTGTATCTCGTTTCTGGCGGGAGTTTTGCTCCCTGATTGGCGCTACCGTAAGTCTCTCCTCCGGGTACCACCCCCAGTCTAACGGACAATCGGAGCGTCTAAATCAAGAGCTAGAAACGGGGCTTAGATGCCTCGTTTCACAAAATCCGGCTACTTGGAGTAAACATCTTATCTGGGTTGAATACGCTCACAACACTCTGCCCTGCTCTTCTTCAGGTCTCTCTCCGTTCCAATGTTGCTACGGTTACCAGCCTCCCCTCTTCCCAGAGGTGGAGAAAGTGAGAAGTGACTGTTCCCTCCGCTCACGCGCTCATCCGCCGTTGCCACCGGGTTTGGAGGGGAGCTCGCCAAATGTTGCTGCGAAGCACCAGCAGGTGGAAGAGGGCTTCTGATCGGCGCCGAACACCTGCCCCCTCCTATCGCTCAGGTCAGCGTGTGTGGCTCTCCACCAAGGATCTCCCACTAAGAGTTGAGTCTCGTAAACTCGCTCCTAAATTTGTCGGCCCGTTCCCCATTTCTAAAATCATTAACCCGGTGGCCATCAAATTACAACTCCCCAGATCTATGCGCATGCACCCCACATTCCATGTCAGCCACGTCAAGCCTGTTAAAGAGAGCAGCCTGGTCCCAGCCTCCAGACCCCCACCACCCCCCCGATTCCTCGACGGCGGCCCTGTATTTACAGTCAAGCGTTTCTTGGCTGCCCGCCGTCGAGGAAGGGGGGTCCAGTATCTTGTAGACTGGGAGGGATATGGCCCGGAGGAGAGATCTTGGGTACCCACTAAAGATATTGTAGACCCTGAACTGATTCACAACTTCCACCGGCGTCACCCCAACCCTTTTGGGACTTCTGGTGCCGTCCCTAGGAGGGGGGGTTCTGTCACGTCAGTCAATTCTTAAGTTTGTATACTTGTGTGTTTTTGTTCGTTTGCATATGTATTTCCTGTTTTATTTTGTAGTCTGACTCTCCCTCTTGTTTCAGAGCACGTCACTTCCTGCCCTCCTGTGCTTCCGCGTTTTGAATGAATGAGATTCCCGACTCCCTCTCCTGCATCTGATCATCGTTCCCCAGCCCTGATTGTGTTCACCTGTCCATAATTAGTCACTCCCCTCTTTAGTATTTAAGCTGTGTTTCCCCATCCTTCTGTGCCAGTTCGTCTTTGTACCTTGAGTGAAAGCGTCCTCGCGTCCTTTGTGTAAGTCTCATAGTGCTTTTGATTACTCCGCCTGTTTTTTCGATTACGCCTCAGCCTAACGTCTTGGATTTGTCTACCTTCGTGCATCACAACTGTGATGTGACAGGCACTGTTACTTCTACCACACTGTAATATTTAACACCTCAGTATGCTTCAGATAAAGGTTACATATATTTTAGGGCTGCCAGTCAATTAATCGCACACGGATGTGGACGAATGACTCGGCGTGCGACCCGGGTCGTGTGAAGCAGACTGAGGCCTTCACCTCTCTCTCCACCTGCAAGACAAACTGAAGTGCAACAGGTTAATGGGGAAGTGGGAACGCAACCAGTTAAATGCCGGCACTCACCTGAGAGGTGCACAACATATGTACAACAGGTTTTGTGTGTGAAAGTGTATCTGTCATTACATTGAATCATCAGTAATACCACAGGACACCAGCATCACACTTGAATAGTTCATTTAATCTCCAGAGGGTTGCTCTTAGTCTTTGTTACACACTGCACATGATAACACAATAAAACACCTCGCGACGTACAAGGTCGTGCAACATCTAGTCTGGTTTCCAGCGCTGCGTTCACAGTCTCAGTATGAATATATGGCCGTTCAGATTTGGGGGGGGGGGGTAATCTGTGGGTCCAGCTCCATGTAATTCAGGTTCAGTCGAAAATTACATTTTTACCGCTTGAAAAAAATGACAAAAAAAAATCGCTTAAAAAAACAACTATGAAATCCAAATCTTTGTAAAAGACTATGAAACACAGGTCACTTGATTTTTATCCTAAAAATAGCTTCAACAAGTCAGAGTCAGACTGGACACATCCCGAATTTCCCTCTGGGGATTAATAAAGGTTCATCTTATCTTATCTTATCTTATCTTCTTGTCTGTGTTCACTGTCAGAACAACAAATTAAAGCATCAAGTCAACTTTCTGATGTTACACCTTCAAAATTATACACAAAAAGTTCACCCAAATATTGGCTAAACATATGACATCTTTTTTTCTTATGAGTCCATAACAACCCTGGAGAGTTCAGATAACTTTGGCTTCAGTTAGTTAGAGTAACCTTGATGTGTGTTGAATACTAGCTCAGTACATCGGTGTAACATTGGAAGGACAGTTCATGACGTTGCTGTGGCAGTGGGATGAAATATAATCACACTGGTGTTCAGATGGGAGATCTCAAGCTGCTGTGGGAGTATCGTACAACCACTGATGTAATAAACATCTCTATATATTAGCATTCTTTGACATTTGATTAGATATATTACATTTCATCAGCACACTTTTGTCCATATACATTTATCAGAAATAAAAGATTTTTATCATAAAATCAATTAAAAAACACTCAGAATCTTAAACACACACACACACACACAAATGTCTTTTTCCCCATTAAGTTTGCGTCTTGGTAAAGTGCAAGGCAAGATACAGTAAACTTTGAAATGTACGACAACGTTCACATCTGAAGCTCACACACACTCTCACACACACCTGGTATGTGTCATAACCCACCGAACTCAGGACGAACTCGGCACGACACCACTGAAGCCTGTACGGTGTAGAGCGTAAAGCTGGCACACTGGGTACAGCAGCACAAGCCCACCAGAGCTGAACATCTACAACGCCTCACAGACACTCGGCCCACCGATGGTCCAGATCCAGAAATAACCCTTTATGTGAAGGGGACGAAGGAAAGAAATCAGCTTTAACAGCTCACAGCCCAGTAGGTGGCTGTGATAACCAACTCAAAGCGTCTAAACCTTCACGTTTTCTTTCCCTTTCTTTAGAGATCTGAAGGTGATGCATCACATCAGGACAAATCAACTGTTGCTAAGTGTGAAACCTTCTGTCTACCTCTACGTGATGCAGTTAGCTCCACCTATGGGACATCTGTAGCTGGTATCTGATGAGTTAGCAGTATGTCTTTATTAAAACTTAATAGTAATACTCTCACATTGAAGAAGCACATGTTGTCTATTTAAAATTCATCAGTGTCCAGCCAGTAGGGAGCTTCGTGACGTGTTTAATTATTAGGGACAACCGCTCGTTTATCAAATCTGTCTAATCTATTATATTTAACACATTTACAAAAGCAAAACTTAACTGCTTCTGAACTGATTATAATACAGCAGCTGCTCGGACGGGACTGTCTAGCTTCCAACACTTATAATGTAAAAACTGGGCTGTTAAAGAGATCATAACACTAATTCTTTGTAATGTCACTAATTTCTTTGATGCATCAGTGCCACTGTTAAGATCCTGGTACCTACAATAAATACTTACATATATTTTAGGGCTGCCAGTCAATTAATCGCATATTTTTATCTGTTCAAAATGTCCCTTAAAGGGAGATCAGTCCAGTATTTAATCCTCTTATCAACATGTTAGTGGGCAAATATGCTGCATTATGCAAATGTATGTATATATTTATCATAGTAAATCAATACCAACACTAATCAATGGCAGATATTGTCCAGAAACCCTCCCAGGTTTGACTTTAGCATCAACAATCTGCTCCAATCAGAACATGGCAAACTGCAGCCCAACAGGCAACAACAGCTGTCAGTGTGTCAGAGTGCTGACTTGACTAGGACTTGATCCAGACTGACTGGGACTATCAGAAAGTGGGCATGTCTGTAAAGGGGAGACTGGTGGGGACCCAGAGAACCCATTTACATCCACACATCTGGAGCTCAGAGGTCAACGGACCCCTGTGAACATGGACATGTCAGTTTATCCTTAGTAAGTTTGGAGTGTTATTTTGATCAAGTTTAAGCCAAATTTTACCAGGATCTTCACTCTGACTTCAAGTTGTGTTATCGTGTTAAATCTGGCAGCCTCAATATATTTACTCCTGTGTTAATAAGAGTATTAAATCTGAACATATTTACTCCTGCGTTAATAAGAGTATTAAATCTGAACATATTTACTCCTGTGTTAATAAGAGTATTAAATCTGAACATATTTACTCCTGCGTTAATAAGAGTATTAAATCTGAATATATTTACTCCTGCGTTAATAAGAGTATTAAATCTGAATATATTTACTCCTACGTTAATAAGAGTATTAAATCTGAATATATTTACTCCTACGTTAATAAGAGTATTAAATCTGAATATATTTACTCCTGCGTTAATAAGAGTATTAAATCTGAACATATTTACTCCTGTGTTAATAAGAGTATTAAATCTGAACATATTTACTCCTGTGTTAATAAGAGTATTAAATCTGAATATATTTACTCCTGCGTTAATAAGAGTATTAAATCTGAATATATTTACTCCTGTGTTAATAAGAGTATTAAATCTGAATATATTTACTCCTGCGTTAATAAGAGTATTAAATCTGAATATATTTACTCCTGTGTTAATAAGAGTATTAAATCTGAATATATTTACTCCTGTGTTAATAAGAGTATTAAATCTGAACATATTTACTCCTGTGTTAATAAGAGTATTAAATCTGAATATATTTACTCCTACGTTAATAAGAGTATTAAATCTGAATATATTTACTCCTGCGTTAATAAGAGTATTAAATCTGAATATATTTACTCCTGTGTTAATAAGAGTATTAAATCTGAACATATTTACTCCTGTGTTAATAAGAGTATTAAATCTGAATATATTTACTCCTGTGTTAATAAGAGTATTAAATCTGAATATATTTACTCCTGCGTTAATAAGAGTATTAAATCTGAACATATTTACTCCTGCGTTAATAAGAGTATTAAATCTGAATATATTTACTCCTACGTTAATAAGAGTATTAAATCTGAATATATTTACTCCTGTGTTAATAAGAGTATTAAATCTGAACATATTTACTCCTGTGTTAATAAGAGTATTAAATCTGAATATATTTACTCCTGCGTTAATAAGAGTATTAAATCTGAACATATTTACTCCTGTGTTAATAAGAGTATTAAATCTGAACATATTTACTCCTGTGTTAATAAGAGTATTAAATCTGAATATATTTACTCCTACGTTAATAAGAGTATTAAATCTGAATATGTTTACTCCTGCGTTAATAAGAGTATTAAATCTGAACATATTTACTCCTGTGTTAATAAGAGTATTAAATCTGAATATGTTTACTCCTGCGTTAATAAGAGTATTAAATCTGAATATGTTTACTCCTACGTTAATAAGAGTATTAAATCTGAACATATTTACTCCTGCGTTAATAAGAGTATTAAATCTGAATATATTTACTCCTACGTTAATAAGAGTATTAAATCTGAATATATTTACTCCTACATTAATAAGAGTATTAAATCGGAACATATTTACTCCTGCGTTAATAAGAGTATTAAATCTGAATATATTTACTCCTACGTTAATAAGAGTATTAAATCTGAACATATTTACTCCTGCGTTAATAAGAGTATTAAATCTGAACATATTTACTCCTGCGTTAATAAGAGTATTAAATCTGAATATATTTACTCCCATGTTAATAAGAGTATTAAATACTTAAATACTACAAATCTTCCTTTTAAGGTGCATTTTGAACAGATGAAAAATGTGAGATTAACTATTTTAATTGGATGACAACCTTCCAAGAAAAAAAGCACAGTTCAATGTAAGATATCTAAGTTTCTATCTGATAAGATGCATGTAACTGGCAGTTTGGCCTAATTTTCTTCTTGCAGGTGTTTTTAAGCTAAGCGAAGCACGGCTGGGACAAAGATGAAAAATATATCAAGCTTCTTGTAATGCAGCAAATTTCCCAAAATGTCTAACTATCCCTTTAACAACGTGACTGTAAAACCAGGGTAGAAGTTGCCTCTAGAACCTGTAAACATCACTCAGCCGTATCCAAACAGCGACACATTAATCCAATATCACTTCATGGAGTTGATCAATGAATCTCAGTGTTTGTTCTAACCTGCCTGGATCAGTTGACTCTCCTGACGTCTGACGACAAACACACTAAATCAGTGTTGTTTAGCAGTAAAACCAACCAGCAGGTTAAAACAAACCATATTCACGTTGCTGGTTGGAGGCCAACACTGTGAGGCGAAGGAAGGCGAAGGAAGGCGAAGGAAGGCGAAGGAAGGCGAAGCAGCATGCAGCGACACACGACAGAAATCAGCTGGGATTATATGCACAGTGGCCAAAGCCAGGACAGCTTCATTAACATCAACATTACCATTGGGAAAATAAGATATACAAAAAATAGATATGTTTGTAATAATAATAATAATAATAATAGCTTTTAACCACAGACAAGGCAAACTGAAATATCCACTGACTCTTATATTACATATACAATCAGAAGTATGGCAGAGAGGGAGTAATATACCAAGTAGCTGTAGTATGTGTCCTTGATGCTTCCTCCTGTAAACACCGTCACCGTATATGATCAATAAAATCTGACTGCAGGAGTCATGTTAGACCTTAATAATAACTGAGTGATGTACCGTAAAGAACCACAACAGTAGAACCTTTGTATAGAAGTCATCATTATTCACAGGATAATACAAGTCTTCAGGTACATTCTCCTCAGTAGACCAAAAGGTTGAGATGATTCACTTTGTTCATGTTGTTGCCATCTAGCAACAAGAAATAAATACTCTTCCAACACAGCGAGAGAAATCAAAGTTTAAAGGCTGTTCATGAGTTCAGAAATCACGACGACTTAGAGAGAACATCGTACAAACTTATAATAGATAGAAAACAAGATGGCTGCACTCGACATGCAAGGAGAGCACCACGTAAACACATTTCTTTATCAGAAACCAGCGAGAAGGCGTCCGCTCCACGCCTCCCTCCATCGTCTTCGTGTGATTCGCTGCCGGCCGTCGACCTCTGCGACACCAGAGGCGGTGCGAAGCGAGGCGCCTTCAACAACGTAAAAGAAGAAACAACTCCTCCCCGCTAAAGGATGGAGCAGGGAGGGAATGGCATAAAAGGTCTTCTTCACACCTCGTCGGGCCACTGGAGGGGAGAACCTGGTGGTCAGCGTAACGGGGGGCAGTATTAAACACCTCATACAGGACTTCAGTTACCAGAGGAATCTGCCTCTCCAGCCCCCCCTTTGATATCCCAGTTTCCTGCAGCAGACAGAGAACAACTACATGAAAACGTCCAGTAAATAGCTCTGATTATTCATAACAAATACATGAATATGACCAAAATACAGAAGCTTTTAGATGATCTGATATGGTACAGAAGCTGGCGGACCTGGAGGTAAGAGTCTGATTATCTTTCTGTGTGCTGTGGTTAGTGAGTCGGTCTCCAGAGAAGACTCTATCTGACTCAGTGATGAACTCCAGTTTGTTCTTCTAGACCACACCTGGCCATGATACGGCCCGCGGGCCAGAACCGGCCCTCGTGTTGGTTCTGCCCGGCCCGTGAGGTCTCAGACAAACACAATTTTTACACACAATTTTACTCATGAAGCTAAAAAAAACAGTAAAGAAAACAGCTTTTGTTTTGAAATGCTGGTGTGTTGTCAGTGAGCTTCTTCCTGTCACACAAATTTCCCTCTGGGGATTAATAAAGGTTCATCTTATCTTATCTTATGTAAACTGACCTGAGTGATGTTTGAAGCAGCGTCTCCTGCTGAGGAGACTCGTCTATAATGAGTCATGGACTGATCAGTACTTTTTCATGGAGGTTGGCAGTAAAGCTGTGAGCTTAGTTTACAACAAACATGTCTGAATTCAAAGAAACAACTAGAACGTCACTTTGAGACAAAACCTGCAGAAAGATCCAGAAAGCTGTCTGGAGATGAGAAGGAGAGGACAGCCGAGGGACTGCTGGCTGAGATACTAAAGATGGAGGACTTTAACAGGAGGAGAGGGAAGGGTTAATGTTGAGGTCAATGTGTTAATGTTGAGTTAAATGGAAGGGTTAATGTTGAGGTCAATGTGTTAATGTTGAGTTAAATGGAAGGGTTAATGTTGAGGTGAATGTGTTAATGTTGAGTTAAATGGAAGGGTTAATGTTGAGGTCAATGTGTTAATGTTGAGTTAAATGGAAGGGTTAATGTTGAGGTCAATGTGTTAATGTTGAGTTAAATGGAAGGGTTAATGTTGAGGTCAATGTGTTAATGTTGAGTTAAATGGAAGGGTTAATGTTGAGGTCAATGTGTTAATGTTGAGTTAAATGGAAGGGTTAATGTTGAGGTGAATGTGTTAATGTTGAGTTAAATGGAAGGGTTAATGTTGAGGTGAATGTGTTAATGTTGAGTTAAATGGAAGGGTTAATGTTGAGGTCAATGTGTTAATGTTGAGTTAAATGGAAGGGTTAATGTTAAGGTAATGTGTTAATGTTGAGTTAAATGGAAGGGTTAATGCTGAGGTCAATGTGTTAATGTTGAGTTAAATGGAAGGGTTAATGTTGAGGTGAATGTGTTAATGTTGAGTTAAATGGAAGGGTTAATGTTGAGGTGAATGTGTTAATGTTGAGTTAAATGGAAGGGTTAATGTTGAGGTGAATGTGTTAATGTTGAGTTAAATGGAAGGGTTAATGTTAAGGTAATGTTGAGTTAAATGGAAGGGTTAATGTTGAGGTCAATGTGTTAATGTTGAGTTAAATGGAAGGGTTAATGTTGAGGTGAATGTGTTAATGTTGAGTTAAATGGAAGGGTTAATGTTAAGGTAATGTGTTAATGTTGAGTTAAATGGAAGGGTTAATGTTAAGGTAATGTGTTAATGTTGAGTTAAATGGAAGGGTTAATGTTGAGGTCAATGTGTTAATGTTGAGTTAAATGGAAGGGTTAATGTTGAGGTGAATGTGTTAATGTTGAGTTAAATGGAAGGGTTAATGTTAAGGTAATGTGTTAATGTTGAGTTAAATGGAAGGGTTAATGTTAAGGTAATGTGTTAATGTTGAGTTAAATGGAAGGGTTAATGTTGAGGTGAATGTGTTAATGTTGAGTTAAATGGAAGGGTTAATGTTGAGGTCAATGTGTTAATGTTGAGTTAAATGGAAGGGTTAATGTTGAGGTCAATGTGTTAATGTTGAGTTAAATGGAAGGGTTAATGTTGAGGTCAATGTGTTAATGTTGAGTTAAATGGAAGGGTTAATGTTAAGGTAATGTGTTAATGTTGAGTTAAATGGAAGGGTTAATGTTGAGGTCAATGTGTTAATGTTGAGTTAAATGGAAGGGTTAATGTTAAGGTAATGTGTTAATGTTGAGTTAAATGGAAGGGTTAATGTTGAGGTCAATGTGTTAATGTTGAGTTAAATGGAAGGGTTAATGTTGAGGTCAATGTGTTAATGTTGAGTTAAATGGAAGGGTTAATGTTGAGGTGAATGTGTTAATGTTGAGTTAAATGGAAGGGTTAATGTTGAGGTGAATGTGTTAATGTTGAGTTAAATGGAAGGGTTAATGTTGAGGTCAATGTGTTAATGTTGAGTTAAATGGAAGGGTTAATGTTAAGGTAATGTTGAGTTAAATGGAAGGGTTAATGTTAAGTTAATGTGTTAATGTTGAGTTAAATGAAAGGGTTAATGTTGAGGTCAATGTGTTAATGTTGAGTTAAATGGAAGGGTTAATGTTAAGTTAATGTGTTAATGTTGAGTTAAATGGAAGGGTTAATGTTGAGGTCAATGTGTTAATATTGAGTTAAATGGAAGGGTTAATGTTAAGGTCAATGTGTTAATGTTGAGTTAAATGGAAGGATTAATGTTAAGGTAATGTGTTAATGTTGAGTTAAATGGAAGGGTTAATGTTAAGGTAATGTGTTAATGTTGAGTTAAATGGAAGGGTTAATGTTCAGGTAATGTGTTAATGTTGAGTTAAATGGAAGGGTTAATGTTAAGGTAATTTGTTAATGTTAACTTAAATGGAAGGGTTAATGTTAAGGTAAATGTGTTAATGTTGAGTTAAATGGAAGGGTTAATGTTAAAGTCAATGTTAAATTAAGTGTTAAACTTAAGTTAAGTGTTAAGTTGAGTTAATGGAAACATTCCTCCCCTAACCAGTCAGTCCTGTACGATTCATAGACTCCTGTAAATAAAGTCAGTTTATTAATAATCTGCTGATTGGAGGGTTTCCAGCAGAATAGATGCTGATCAATAATAATAACAGTCTGTTTCCTATAGTGATCAATAGAGGTCATGTCTGCCAGTATCTATTTGGCCCCCGGCAACAATCTGAGTTTCTGTTGTGGCCCCCCAGGAACAATAATTACCCCCCCCTCCTGAAGCTCTGAATCAGGTCGGGGCTCTGAATCAGGCTCTGGATTGGGGCTCTGGATCGGAGCTCTGGATTGGGGCTCTGGATCAGGGCTCTGGATCGGGGCTCTGAATCAAGCTCTGAATCAGGCTCTGGATCGGGGCTCTGGATCGGGGCTCTGAATCATGCTCTGGATTGGGGCTCTGAATCAGGCTCTGGATTGGGGCTCTGGATCAGGCTCTGGATCAGGGCTCTGGATCGGGGCTCTGAGTTGGGGCTCTGGATCCGGGCTCTGAATCAGGCTCTGGATCAGGCTCTGAATCGGGGCTCTGGATCCGGGCTCTGAATCAGGCTCTGGATCAGGTCTCTGAATCAAGCTCTGGATCGGGGCTCTGAATCAGGCTCTGGATCGGGGCTCTGAATCAGGCTCTGGATCGGGGCTCTGAATCAGGCTTTAGATCAGGCTCTGGATCGGGGCTCTGGATTGGGGCTCTAAATCAGGCTCTGGATCGAGCTCTGGATCGGGGATCTGGATCGGGGCTCTAAATCAAGCTCTGGATCGGGGCTCTGAATCAGGGCTCTGGATCGGGGTTCGGAATCAGGCTCTGAATCAGGCTCTGGATCGGGGCTCTGAATCAAGCTCTGAATCAAGCTCTGGATCGGGGCTCTGAATCAGGCTCTGGATCGGGGCTCTGGATTGGGGCTCTGGATCGGGGCTCTGAATCAGGCTCTGAGTTGGGGCTCTGGATCAGGCTCTGGATCAGGCTCTGGATCGGGGCTCTGAATCAGGCTCTGGATCGAGCTCTGGATCAGGGCTCTGGATCGGGGCTTTGGATCGGGGCTCTGAATCAGGCTCTGGATCGGGGCTCTGAATTAGGCTCTGAGTTGGGGCTCTGGATTGGGGCTCTGGATCAGGCTCTGGATTGGGGCTCTGAATCAGGCTCTGAGTTGGGGCTCTGGATCCGGGCTCTGAATCAGGCTCTGGATCAGGCTCTGAATCGGGGCTCTGAATCAGGCTCTGAATCAGGTCTCTGAATCAGGCTCTGGATCGGGGCACTGAATCAGGTTTTAGATCAGGCTCTGGATCGGGGCTCTGGATTGGGGTTCTAAATCAGGCTCTGGATCGGGGCTCTGAATCAGGCTCTGAGTTGGGGCTCTGGATTGGGGCTCTAGATCAGGCTCTGGATCAAGCTCTGGATCGGGGCTCTGGATCAGGTCTCTGAATTAGGCTCTGGATCGGGGCTCTGAATCAGGCTTTAGATCAGGCTCTGGATCGGGGCTCTGAATCAGGCTTTAGATCAGGCTCTTGATCGGGGCTCTGGATCGGGGCTCTAAATCAGGCTCTGGATCGAGCTCTGGATCAGGGCTCTGGATCGGGGCTCTGGATCAGGCTCTGGATCGGGGCTCTGGATCGGGGCTCTGAATCAGGCTCTGGATTGGGGCTCTGAATTAGGCTCTGAGTTGGGGCTCTGGATTGGGGCTCTGGATCAGGCTCTGGATCGGGGCTCTGAATCAGGCTCTGACTTGGGGCTCTGAATCAGGCTCTGGATTGGGGCTCTGGATCAGGCTCTGGATCGGGGCTCTGGATCGGGGCTCTGAGTTGGGGCTCTGGATCCGGGCTCTGAATCAGGCTCTGGATCAGGCTCTGAATCGGGGCTCTGGATCCGGGCTCTGAATCAGGCTCTGGATCAGGTCTCTGAATCAGGCTCTGGATCGGGGCTCTGAATCATGCTCTGCATCGGGGCTCTGAATCAGGCTCTGGATCAGGGCTCTTAATCAGGCTTTAGATCAGGCTCTGGATCGGGGCTCTGGATTGGGGCTCTAAATCAGGCTCTGGATCGGGGCTCTGGATCGGGGCTCTAAATCAAGCTCTGGATCGGGGCTCTGAATCAGGGCTCTGGATCGGGGTTCGGAATCAGGCTCTGAATCAGGCTCTGGATCGGGGCTCTGAATCTAGCTCTGAATCAGGCTCTGGATCGGGGCTCTGAATCAGGCTCTGGATCGGGGCTCTGGATTGGGGCTCTGGATCGGGGCTCTGAATCAGGCTCTGAGTTGGGGCTCTGGATCAGGCTCTGGATTGGGGCTCTGAATCAGGCTCTGGATCGGGGCTCTGGATCGGGGCTCTGAATCAGGCTCTGAGTTGAGGCTCTGGATCAGGCTCTGGATGGGGGCTCTGGATCAGGTCTCTGAATCAGGCTTTAGATCAGGCTCTGGATCGGGGCTCTGCATCAGGCTTTAGATCAGGCTCTAGATCGGGGCTCTGGATCGGGGCACAAATCAGACTCTGGATTGAGCTCTGGATCAGGGCTCTGGATCGGGGCTCTGGATCAGGCTCTGGATCGGGGCTCTGAATCAGGCTCTGGATCGGGGCTCTGAATTAGGCTCTGAATTGGGGCTCTGGATTGGGGCTCTGGATCAGGCTCTGGATCGGGGCTCTGAATCAGGCTCTGAGTTGGGGCTCTGAATCAGGCTCTGGATTGGGGCTCTGGATCAGGCTCTGGATCGGGGCTCTGGATCAGAGCTCTAAATCAGGCTCTGGATCGAGCTCTGGATCGGGGCTCTGGATCCGGGCTCTAAATCAGGCTCTGGATTGAGCTCTGGATCGGGGCTCTGGATCAGGCTCTGGATTGGGGCTCTGGATCGGGGCTCTGAATCAGGCTCTGGATCGGGGCTCTGAATTAGGCTCTGAGTTGGGGCTCTGGATTGGGGCTCTGGATCAGGCTCTGGATCGGGGCTCTGAATCAGGCTCTGAGTTGGGGCTCTGAATCAAGCTCTGGATTGGGGCTCTGGATCAGGCTCTGGATCCGGGCTCTGAGTTGGGGCTCTGGATCCGGGCTCTGAATCAGGCTCTGGATCAGGCTATGAATCGGGGCTCTGGATCCGGGCTCTGAATCAGGCTCTGGATCAGGTCTCTGAATCAGGCTCTGAATCGGGGCTCTGGATCCGGGCTCTGAATCAGGCTCTGGATCAGGTCTCTGAATCAGCCTCTGGATCGGGGCTCTGAATCAGGCTCTGGATCGGGGCTCTTAATCAGGCTTTAGATCAGGCTCTGGATCGGGGCTCTGGATTGGGGCTCTAAATCAGGCTCTGGATCGGGCCTCTAGATCGGAGCTCTAAATCAGGCTCTGTATCGAGCTCTGGATCGGGGCTCTGGATCGGGGCTCTAAATCAAGCTCTGGATCGGGGCTCTGAATCAGGGCTCTGGATTGGGGTTCGGAATCAGGCTCTGAATCAGGCTCTGGATCGGGGCTCTGAATCAAGCTCTGAATCAGGCTCTGGATCGGGGCTCTGAATAAGGCTCTGGATC
Organism: Pterois miles; assembly: GCA_947000775.1. NCBI lineage: Eukaryota > Metazoa > Chordata > Actinopteri > Perciformes > Scorpaenidae > Pterois > Pterois miles. The sequence continues at coordinate 4,417,498 of CAMQGK010000478.1, read as the reverse complement.
GGGGCTCTGGATTGGGGCTCTGGATTGGGGCTCTGAATCAGGCTCTGAGTTGGGGCTCTGGATCAGGCTCTGGATCGGGGCTCTGGATCGGGGCTCTGAATCAGGCTCTGAGTTGGGGCTCTGGATCAGGCTCTGGATCGGGGCTCTGGATCAGGTCTCTGAATCAGGCTCTGGATCGGGGCTCTGAATAAGGCTTTAGATCAGGCTCTGGATCGGGGCTCTGAATCAGGCTTTAGATCAGGCTCTAGATCGGGGCTCTGGATCGGGGCTCTGGATCAGGCTCTGGATCGGGGCTCTGGATCGGGGCTCTGAATCAGGCTCTGGATCGGGGCTCTGAATTAGGCTCTGAGTTGGGGCTCTGGATTGGGGCCCTGGATCAGGCTCTGGATCGGGGCTCTGAATCAGGCTCTGAGTTGGGGCTCTGGATCCGGGCTCTGAATCAGGCTCTGGATCAGGCGCTGAATCGGGGCTCTGAATCGGGGCTCTGAATCAGGCTCTGAATCAGGCTCTGGATCGGGGCACTGAATCAGGTTTTAGATCATGCTCTGGATCGGGGCTCTGGATTGGGGCTATAAATAAGGCTCTGGATCGGGCTCTAAATCAGGCTCTGGATCGGGGCTCTGAATCAGAGTCTGGATTGGGGTTCTGAATCAGGCTTTAGATCAGGCTCTGGATCGGGGCTCTGGATCGGGGCTCTGAATCAGAGTCTGGATCGGGGCTCTGAATCAGGCTTTAGATCAGGCTCTGGATCGGGGTTCTAAATCAGGCTCTGGATCGGGGCTCTGGATCCGGGCTCTGAATCAGGCTCTGAATCGGGGCTCTGAATCGGGGCTCTGAATCAGGCTCTGGATCGGGGCACTGAATCAGGTTTTAGATCAGGCTCTGGATCGGGGCTCTGGATTGGGGTTCTAAATCAGGCTCTGGATCGGGGCTCTGGATCGGGGTTCTGAATCAGGCTCTGGATTGGGGCTCTGGATCAGGCTCTAGATTGGGGCTCTGGATCGGGGCTCTGAATCAGGCTCTGAGTTGGGGCTCTGAATCAGGCTCTGGATCAGGCTCTGAATAAGGCTCTGAATCAGGGCTCTGGATCGGGTCGCTAAATCAGGCTCTGGATCGGGGCTCTGAATCAGGCTCTGGATCGGGGCTCTGAATCAGGCTTTAGATCAGCCTCTGGATCGGGGCTCTAAATCAGGCTCTGGATCGGGGCTCTGGATCGGGGCTCTGGATCGGGGCTCTGAATCAGGGCTCTGGATCGGGGTTCGGAATCAGGCTCTGAATCAGGCTCTGGATCGGGGCTCTGAATCAGGCTTTAGATCAGTCTCTGAATCGGGGCTCTGGATCGGGGCTCTAAATCAGGCTCTGGATCGAGCTCTGGATCGTGGCTCTGGATCGTGGTTCTAAATCAGGTTCTGGATCGGGGCTCTAAATCAGGCTCTGAATCAGGCTCTGGATCGGGGCTCTGAATCAGGCTTTAGATCAGGCTCTGGATCGGGGCTCTGGATCGGGGCTCTGAATCAGGCTCTGGATCGGGGCTGTGGATCGGGGCTCTGAATCAGGCTCTGAGTTGGGGCTCTGGATCGGGGCTCTGAATCAGGCTCTGAGTTGGGGCTCTGGATCCGGGCTCTGAATCAGGCTCTGGATCAGGCTCTGAATCAGGCTCTGAATCAGGGCTCTGGATCGGGGCTCTGGATCGGGTCTCTGAATCAGGCTCTGGATCGGGGCTCTAAATCAGGCTCTGGATCGGGCTCTAAATCAGGCTCTGGATCGGGCTCTAAATCAGGCTCTGGATCGGGGCTCTGAATCAGAGTCTGGATCGGGGTTCTGAATCAGGCTTTAGATCAGGCTCTGGATCGGGGCTCTGGATCGGGGCTCTGAATCAGAGTCTGGATCGGGGCTCTGAATCAGGCTTTAGATCAGGCTCTGGATCGGGGTTCTAAATCAGGCTCTGGATTGGGGCTCTGGATCGGCGCTCTGAATGAAAGTCTGGATCGGGGCTCTGAATCAGGCTTTAGATCAGGCTCTGGATCGGGGCTCTGAATTAGGCTCTGAGTTGGGGCTCTGGATTGGGGCTCTGGATCAGGCTCTGGATCGGGGCTCTGAATCAGGCTCTGAGTTGGGGCTCTGAATCAGGCTCTGAATCGGGGCTCTGAATCGGGGCTCTGAATCGGGGCTCTGAATCAGGCTCTGAATCAGGCTCTGGATCAGGGCACTGAATCAGTTTTTAGATCAGGCTCTGGATCGGGGCTCTGGATTGGGGTTCTAAATCAGGCTCTGGATCGGGGCTCTGGATCGGGGCTCTGAATCAGGGCTCTGGATCGGGGTTCGGAATCAGGCTCTGAATCAGGCTCTGTATCGGGGCTCTGAATCAAGCTCTGAATCAGGTTCTGGATCGGGGCTCTGGATCGGGGCTCTGGATCAGGCTCTGGATCGGGGCTCTGGATCGGGGCTCTGGATCAGGCTCTGGATCAGGCTCTGGATCGGGGCTCTGGATTGGGGCTCTGAATCAGGCTCTGGATCAGGTCTCTGAATCAGGCTCTGGATCGGGGCTCTGAATCAGGCTTTAGATCAGGCTCTGGATCGGGGCTCTGGATCGGGGCTCTGGATCGGGGCTCTAAATCAGGCTCTGGATCGAGCTCTGGATCGGGGCTTTAAATCAGGCTCTGGATCGAGCTCTGGATCGGGGCTCTAAATCAGGCTCTGGATCGGGGCTCTGAATCAGGCTTTAGATCAGGCTCTGGATTGGGGCTCTGAATCAGGCTCTGGATCAGGTCTCTGAATCAGGCTCTGGATCGGGGCTCTGAATCAGGCTCAAAATCAGGCTCTGGATTGGGGCTCTGAATCAGGCTCTGGATCAGGTCTCTGAATCAGGCTCTGGATCGGGGCTCTGAATCGGGCTTTAGATCAGGATCTGGATCGGGGCTCTGGATCGGGGCTCTAAATCAGGCTCTGGATCGAGCTCTGGATCTGGGCTTTAAATCAGTCTCTGGATCGAGCTCTGGATCGGGGCTCTAAATCAGGCTCTGGATCGGGGCTCTGAATCAGGCTTTAGATCAGGCTCTGGATCGGGGCTCTGGATCGGGGCTCTGAATCAGGCTTTAGATCAGGCTCTGGATCGGGGCTCTGGATCGGGGCTCTGAATCAGGCTCTGGATCAGGCTCTGGATCGGGGCTCTGGATTGGGGCCCTGAATCAGGCTCTGGATAAGGTCTCTGAATCAGGCTCTGGATCGGGGCTCGGGATCAGGCTCTGGATCGGGGCTCTGGATTGGGGCTCTGAATCAGGCTCTGGATCAGGTCTCTGAATCAGGCTCTGGATCGGGGCTCTGAATCGGGCTTTAGATCAGGCTCTGGATCGGGGCTCTGGATCGGGGCTCTAAATCAGGCTCTGGATCGAGCTCTGGATCGGGGCTTAAAATCAGGCTCTGGATCGAGCTCTGGATCGGGGCTCTAAATCAGGCTCTGGATTGGGGCTCTGAATCAGGCTCTGGATCAGGTCTCTGGATCGAGCTCTGGATCGGGGCTCTAAATCAGGCTCTGGATCGGGGCTCTGAATCAGGCTTTAGATCAGGCTCTGCATTGGGGCTCTGAATCAGGCTCTGGATCAGGTCTCTGAATCAGGCTCTGGATCGGGGCTCTGAATCAGGCTCAAAATCAGGCTCTGGATTGGGGCTCTGAATCAGGCTCTGGATCAGGTCTCTGAATCAGGCTCTGGATCGGGGCTCTGAATCGGGCTTTAGATCAGGATCTGGATCGGGGCTCTGGATCGGGGCTCTAAATCAGGCTCTGGATCGAGCTCTGGATCGGGGCTTTAAATCAGTCTCTGGATCGAGCTCTGGATCGGGGCTCTAAATCAGGCTCTGGATCGGGGCTCTGAATCAGGCTTTAGATCAGGCTCTGGATCGGGGCTCTGGATCGGGGCTCTGAATCAGGCTTTAGATCAGGCTCTGGATCGGGGCTCTGGATCGGGGATCTGAATCAGGCTCTGGATCAGGCTCTGGATCGGGGCTCTGGATTGGGGCTCTGAATCAGGCTCTGGATCAGGTCTCTGAATCAGGCTCTGGATCGGGGCTCGGGATCAGGCTCTGGATCAGGCTCTGGATCGGGGCTCTGGATTGGGGCTCTGAATCAGGCTCTGGATCAGGTCTCTGAATCAGGCTCTGGATCGGGGCTCTGAATCGGGCTTTAGATCAGGCTCTGGATCGGGGCTCTGGATCGGGGCTCTAAATCAGGCTCTGGATCGAGCTCTGGATCGGGGCTTAAAATCAGGCTCTGGATCGAGCTCTGGATCGGGGCTCTAAGTCAGGCTCTGGATTGGGGCTCTGAATCAGGCTCTGGATCAGGTCTCTGAATCAGGCTCTGGATCAGGTCTCTGAATCAGGCTCTGGATCGGAGCTCTGAATCAGGCTCTGAATCAGGCTCTGGATTGGGGCTCTGAATCAGGCTCTGGATCAGGTCTCTGAATCAGGCTCTGGATCGGGGCTCTGAATCGGGCTTTAGATCAGGCTCTGGATCGGGGCTCTGGATCGGGGCTCTAAATCAGGCTCTGGATCGAGCTCTGGATCGGGGCTTTAAATCAGGCTCTGGATCGAGCTCTGGATCGGGGCTCTAAATCAGGCTCTGGATCGGGGCTCTGAATCAGGCTTTAGATCAGGCTCTGGATCGGGGCTCTGGATCGGGGCTCTGAATCAGGCTCTGAGTTGGGGCTCTGAATCAGGCTCTGGATCAGGCTCTGAATAAGGCTCTGAATCAGGGCTCTGGATCGGGGCTCTGAATCAGGCTCTGGATCGGGGCTCTGAATCAGGCTTTAGATCAGCCTCTGGATCGGGGCTCTGGATCGGGGCTCTAAATCAGGCTCTGTATCGGGGCTCTGGATCGAGGCTCTGAATCAGGGCTCTGGATCGGGGTTCGGAATCAGGCTCTGAATCAGGCTCTGGATCGGGGCTCTGAATCAGGCTTTAGATCAGTCTCTGAATCGGGGCTCTGGATCGGGGCTCTAAATCAGGCTTTGGATCGAGCTCTGGATCGGGGCTTTAAATCAGGCTCTGGATCGAGCTCTGGATCGGGGCTCTAAATCAGGCTCTGGATCGGGGCTCTAAATCAGGCTCTGAATCAGGCTCTGGATCGGGGCTCTGAATCAGGCTCTGGATCAGGCTCTGGATCAGGGCTCTGGATCGGGGCTCTGAGTTGGGGCTCTGGATTGGGGCTCTGAATCAGGCTCTGAGTTGGGGCTCTGAGTTGGGGCTCTGGATTGGGGCTCTGGATCGGGGCTCTGGATCGGGGCTCTGAATCAGGCTCTGAGTTGGGGCTCTGGATCCGGGCTCTGAATCAGGCTCTGGATCAGGCTCTGAATCAGGCTCTGAATCAGGGCTCTGGATCGGGGCTCTGGATCGGGTCTCTGAATCAGGCTCTGGATCGGGGCTCTGAATCAGGCTTTAGATCAGCCTCTGGATCGGGGCTCTGGATCGGGGCTCTAAATCAGGCTCTGGATCGGGGCTCTGAATCAGGGCTCTGGACCTGGGTTCGGAATCAGGCTCTGAATCAGGCTCTGGATCGGGGCTCTGAATCAGGCTTTAGATCAGTCTCTGAATCGGGGCTATGGATCGGGGCTCTAAATCAGGCTCTGGATCGAGCTCTGGATCGGGGCTCTAAATCAGGCTCTGGATCGAGCTCTGGATCGGGGCTCTCAGTCAGGCTCTGGATCGGGGCTCTAAATCAGGCTCTGAATCAGGCTCTGGATCGGGTCTCTGAATCAGGCTCTGGATCGGGTCTCTGAATCAGGCTCTGGATCGGGGCTCTGAATCAGGCTTTAGATCAGTCTCTGGATCGGGGCTCTGGATCGGGGCTCTAAATCAGGCTCTCGATCGAGCTCTGGATCGGGGCTTTAAATCAGGCTCTGGATCGGGGCTCTGGATTGGGGCTCTGGATCGGGGCTCTGAATCAGGCTCTGAGTTGGGGCTCTGGATCAGGCTCTGGATCAGGCTCTGGATCGGGGCTCTGAATCAGGCTCTGGATCGGGGCTCTGGATCGGGGCTCTGAATCAGGCTCTGAGTTGGGGCTCTGGATTGGGGCTCTGGATCAGGCTCTGGATCGGGGCTCTGAATCAGGCTTTAGATCAGTCTCTGAATCGGGGCTCTGGATTGGGGCTCTAAATCAGGCTCTGGATCGAGCTCTGGATCGGGGCTTTAAATCAGGCTCTGGATCGAGCTCTGGATCGGGGCTCTCAGTCAGGCTCTGGATCGGGGCTCTAAATCAGGCTCTGAGTCAGGCTCTGGATCGGGTCTCTGAATCAGGCTCTGGATCGGGGCTCTGAATCAGGCTTTAGATCAGTCTCTGGATCGGGGCTCTGGATCGGGGCTCTAAATCAGGCTCTCGATCGAGCTCTGGATCGGGGCTTTAAATCAGGCTCTGGATCGGGGCTCTGGATTGGGGCTCTGGATCGGGGCTCTGAATCAGGCTCTGAGTTGGGTCTCTGGATCAGGCTCTGGATCAGGCTCTGGATCGGGGCTCTGAATCAGGCTCTGGATCGGGGCTTTGGATCGGGGCTCTGAATCAGGCTCTGAGTTGGGGCTCTGAGTTGGGGCTCTGGATTGGGGCTCTGGATCAGGCTCTGGATCAGGCTCTGGATCGGGGCTCTGGATCAGGTCTCTGAATCAGGCTCTGGATCGGGGCTCTGAATCAGGCTCTGGATCGGGGCTCTGAATCAGGCTTTAGATCAGGCTCTGGATCGGGGCTCTGAATCAGGCTTTAGATCAGGCTCTGGATCGGGGCTCTGTATTGGGGCTCTGGATCAGGGCTCTAAATCAGGCTCTGGATCGAGCTCTGGATCGGGGCTCTGGATCGGGGCTCTGGATCAGGCTCTGGATCAGGCTCTGAATCAGGGCTCTGGATCGGGGCTCTGAGTTGGGGCTCTGGATTGGGGCTCTGGATCAGGCTCTAGATCGGGGCTCTGAATCAGGCTCTGGATCGGGGCTCTGAATCAGGCTTTAGATCAGGCTCTGGATCGGGGCTCTGAATCAGGCTTTAGATCAGGCTCTGGATCGGGGCTCTGTATTGGGGCTCTGGATCAGGGCTCTAAATCAGGCTCTGGATCGAGCTCTGGATCGGGGCTCTGGATCGGGGCTCTGGATCAGGCTCTGGATCAGGCTCTGGATCAGGGCTCTGGATCGGGGCTCTGAGTTGGGGCTCTGGATTGGGGCTCTGGATCAGGCTCTAGATCGGGGCTCTGGATCGGGGCTCTGAATCATGCTCTGAGTTGGGGCTCTGGATCCGGGCTCTGAATCAGGCTCTGAATCAGGCTCTGAATCGGGGCTCTGAAACGGGGCTCGGAATCAGGCTCTGAATCAGGTCTCTGAATAAGGCTCTGGATCGGGGCTCTGAATCAGGCTTTAGATCAGGCTCTGGATCGGGACTCTGGATTGGGGTTCTAAATCAGGCTCTGGATCGGGGCTCTGGATCGGAGCTCTAAATCAGGCTCTGGATCGAGCTCTGGATCAGGGCTCTGGATCGGGGCTCTAAATCAGGCTCTGGATCGGGGCTCTGAATCAGGGCTCTGGATCGGGGTTCGGAATCAGGCTCTGAATCAGGCTCTGGATCGGGGCTCTGAATCAAGCTCTGAATCAGGCTCTGGATCGGGGCTCTGAATCAGGCTCTGGATCGGGGCTCTAAATCAGGCTCTGGATCGGGCTCTAAATCAGGCTCTGGATCGGGGCTCTGAATCAGAGTCTGGATCGGGGTTCTGAATCAGGCTTTAGATCAGGCTCTGGATCGGGGCTCTGGATTGGGGCTCTGGATCAGGGCTCTGAATCAGGCTTTAGATCAGGCTCTGGATCGGGGTTCTAAATCAGGCTCTGGATCGGGGCTCTGGATCGGGGCTCTGAATCAGAGTCTGGATCGGGGCTCTGAATCAGGCTCTGGATCGGGGCTCTGTGCTGACCTGAGAGAGAGCTGTTGGACTTCTGCTTGTGGAGCTTCTCCTTCTTCACCTTGGGGATGATCTTCAGCTTCATGCTGCTGCTGCTCTTACTGCTGCCGCGCACCGAGTCCTGAAAAACAACATGGCCGTCACTGGAAACACACCAAGTCACCGATTCAGTTCCCGCCCAGCAGCAGCCTGTAGTCCTTTAAATCCAGGGAAGCCGGGTTTATTCTCACTGCGACCAAAGAATGTCGGCTGGAAAACCATCCATTCACTTGTGGATCACAATTTATTTATTAGTGATCTGAAACAGATTTTGAATGACAGAATCAATATATTGAGGCTATGCGGAGGTAGAAGGAAGGTCCATAGATGGATTCTGTAGATCCAGTTCTCTTATTTTGAAAAGCGGCCGTAGTCCCAGGTGTCTACTTCCTCTAACTCCTCCAAGGTGGTCTCTAGCTCTCCATCAGCTCCGTCCTCTTTATCCATCCATGTTCAGCTCCATCGGGGCCGTCTGAATGCATTTAACATAAATGTCAGTATATGGAGCTCTACAGTCGTAGCGTCGGCCCGTCGGACCACGGCGACGAGAGCGGCGGCCGCCAGACCGCACGTTACCGCCGTACGATGACGTTTCCCGTCCGTGACGGAGTTAGCGTGCAGCTTTAGCCGTGATGTCTAGCTCTGCTTTTCCAAAGTGTTTCCCTCCTTTACTGGATGTGTAGTGTTTACCAGGCTGGATTTAACATGGAGGGTGGAGGTCGGATCCACGCCCACCCTCCACCCTTTAATACTTCCTGAGGTTTGTTCTGGTTGATGGATACCGAACGGATATGACGTCTCTCAGACTACCACAATAAAAGCTCTAACTTCCTTCTACCTCTACATAGACTCAATGTTAAAACATTGATTTCAAAAGCGGAAAAACAAAAACCAGGATACACAGGTGAGTGGATTTCTTTCCCACAGCCCTCCTCACCTCCTCGGAGCACTGCATGAGTGGACAGATCCAGTGGATGTCGTCCAGCTTGTGGAGCTCGGCGCTGAGGCTGTTTAGGGTCGACTGAAGCTCCTCTTCCTCTGGAGACTCCGACTACAGAGGAAGAGGAGGTCATAAAATATATCCAGTTTATTTCTAAAATGTGACTTCTAGTGTAGAAAAATGTAAAGAGCGAACGTCTGCTCTATTCCTCTACCATCTGAAGATGATGAACATGTTATAGTAAACATCTATAACTGCTCACAGCTGAGGCGTATTTTCTAATATAATAATAATAATTCAGTTGACGTTTTTAGTCCAATCTGTTAACTTTGAAAAGTGTTATAAACATTATAAAACTGAGGAAGAGAAAAGGAATAGAGGGAAACAGGATGAAAACAAATGTGTCTCTCCATCGCAGTCACACTTTGTATTATTACATTTGCTCCTCTGCTTAAAGGGCTGTTCTGACTAAATGTAAATTTCCTTTCAAGGTTAATAAAACTACAGCAAAGTGATGACAGATAGACGATGGACTGATTGTCCTCAGTGGAGAGAGAGAGAAATAGAGGGAGAGAGGGAGAACAGGGATGGAGGTGAAGAGTTGTACCAGTAGTTTCCCGTCCAGCAGCATCCTGGTTTCAGCCTGGAGAACTTTACTGCTGTTGACGATCTCCACCGCTGTGCTGCGACTCAGACACTGAAACACAGATATACAATCCTCATTAATATACTGATGATATACAGTATGTGTACATATATATATATATATATATATGTATGTGTGTATATACACATATACAGTATATACAGTATATGTGTGTCTACATATATATATATACATACATATATATATACATATATATATACACTGACCACTGACTACACTGTGTGTAGTATATGTTGAAGTTACATTAATTGAGGATCACTTTCTTCTTTGTTTCAAGAGAGTGACACCCCAAGGATTATTAAATATATATTCAATCACATTATTCAATATAGTTAATAATTATTGAGGATTATTAAGTGTTTGAATTTCTTTATGAGTTTATGTACATTAGGATTTGGTGCCCTGTCATTATAAATATATTGATTAGTTCTTCTCTCCTGACTCCACTGTGACCTTTAGAGCAGCTGATCTGCTGTCAATGAACAGAACCGATCCAACACTTTTAAAACTGTCAGACTTCAGAGTCCCAGTCCAGAGTGAAACCTGGATCCAGACAGCAGCGCTCTCTGTGGACATGGTGTCCTCTCTCTGTTCGACATGGAGGTAGGACAGACATGGATGGAAACTGAGACCTGACTGGTCGAAGGAGGCGGCCAACCATGAGGCTGGAACTCCAGTCTGACCTGGACCACTTCAGGTCTCTTAATACACAAGAATATAACAGAAGAAAAAGCAAGTTTGTCCTTGACGTAATGTCACTGATGTGTTTCAGGTTCACAGGCTGCACAGTCCAGCCTGTGAACTGACATGAGAACCAAACGTATTGCTGAGAATCTGCAGGCTGCACTCAGTCAGATGGGCCATCTGTCCGTCAGTCTGCCCCCGCCCCCCATACCTCGGGGCTGGACAGTTTGGCCTCCGTGAGCACCAGAGCGGTGGCGTTGACGGCGTGGGCCAGCTCCTGCTCCACCAGCTTGTGGGTCTTGGCTGCTTCACGGATCCTAGGAGGAGGAGGAGGGAGGAGATTTAAAGAGCTTTAATTGTTATTACAATGAGCTGAAAAGGTACAGTGACATGGACTACTGCAACAGGTTGTCTCAGCCTCTAGATGGGACAAAGACTGTTTCTGTCCCCGTCTGTCCCATTTATTCTAGGTGTGAGGGAGGAAAATCCATAGAGCAGAATATTATTAGTACTGTATCAATACACTGGCATGAAGTATCGATCTTTTTGATTAACCAGCTGGCCTGGTCTGTAGCAGCCTCAGTCTACCAGCTGGAGTGAAGCTACTGGTATCTTATGAAACTAGAACCTGATGAATCCATCGGTACCGAACAGCGTCAGCGCAGCTCGTCAGCAACAACGCTAAACAACACTCTGATGTTAAACTAGCATGGCCATTTACAAAGGGGTCTCTTGACCTCTGACCTCCAGTTATGAGATGAACAGAGTGAAAACTGCATCTTATGAGATACAACAGATGTAAAAAAGTAAATAAACTGTGATATATTGCAATTAGGGCTGTCAATCAATTTAAAATTTTGAATCAATCAATTTGTGATTAATTGCAAATGAATCTCACATTTTTATCTGTTCAAAATGAACCTTAAAGGGAGATTAGTCCAGTATTTCACACGTCAAACAGGCAACAACAGCTGTCAGTGTGTCAGAGTGCTGACTTGACTAGGACTTGATCCAGACTGACTGGGACTATCAGAAAGTGGGCATGTCTGTAAAGGGGAGACTGGTGGGGACCCAGAGAACCCATTTACATCCACACATCTGGAGGTCAGAGGTCAAGTCCCCCCCCTTCCAAAAAAACACAACAAAAAAAACAAAAAAAAATTACTAAAATAAAAATAAAAAACAAATAAAAAACAAAAGGTGTTGTACTTGTTGATCAGCATGTCGGCCACGACGCCCAGCTGCTGAACCTGAGCACACTCCTCCTCCGTCAGGTACTCCATGGACTGCTGGGAGTTCAGGCGAGGTCTGCTGGCGCGGTAGCTGTCGATCTTCCTCTTGTCCTCCCAGGACTTCAGTGTGCTCTCGAAGGCCTGGTGGCACAACACAACCACAGCCAGCACATATCACTTCAAACTGAGGAGCCCCTTGAGTTTTTAACCCTAACCCCTCTTCAGGTAGGGTTACAGTTCTCTTATAGTCCACAAGCTGATGACACAGGAGCAGGTAGGATAGGATCAGGTGAACACAGGTATACGTTATCCTCACTTCTGGACTGAGACGCAAGAGAAAAACACAATCTTCTTAGGAAAAATAGAAAGAAAATGTGTTTTATTACATCTGTGTATGAAGTTAATTGAACAACCTGTCAATAAACAGGCGTCAACAGGCTTCCAGCAGAGACAAGCCGCCCCTGAAACATAACTGTCACCATTCGACTGAATAACAAAGCCAGCGAGCCGACGCTCTGAAGGAGGGAAACCATGGAAACAAGCTGCCCAGATGTCCAGATGCTCCAGAGAGCTCTCCATCGGTCTGAACACTGAGCAGGAAAATGATAAAATGAAAAAAAGTGAGATTGTAGCAGTGAAAGCAGAAATAAAGAACAACATGGCTGTGACCCGCGCAGATATCGACCAAATGAAAACTACAATTCAGGAAGTGGAGACCGGCTTGTCAACCTGGTCAGATGAGGTGACTACAGAACGACCTGAAGACGGAGGTGGCAGGGTTAAGAGATCAATGCGAGGACCTGGAAGGAAGAGCAAATACTCTGAGTAGCTGAAACGACGGGTTGACACTGCGCCGCCTTCAGAGTGGCAGCACGTCTGAGCAGCTCTCTCTTTGTTTTCTCTTTTTTTGTCTTTTTTTCATAACTTTTGACAACTTTCTACCACTTTTATTGGGTGTAGCTCTCACTAAACGTGACATCATCAGCTCCACCGTCGCCGGTCTACAGACCAAACACCCGGACTCATTCATTATCATCAACGGACACTTTAACCACGTTAAAGTCTCCAAAACACTAACTAACTTCACCCAGTATATAACCTGTAACACCAGAGAAAACAGGACCCTGGACCTGCTGGATGCCAACACTAAGGAGGCATACAGCTCTACTGCCCTGCCCCCCCTCGGAGGATCAGACCACAACCTCATCAGGCTGGTACCTAAATACAAGCCTGTTGTTAGGAGACAGCCCGCCACCATCAGGACTGTACAACAGTGGTCTGCAGACGTTGAGGAGGAGCTGAGGGAGTGTTACAGGACTACAGACTGGGGGATGTTTGAGAGGGTCCACGGTGAGGACATCGAGGGACTCTCTCACACCATAACGGACTACATCCGGTTCTGTGAGGAGAGCATCGTACCCACCAAAAAGGTACGTTGCTTTCCCAACAACAAGCCCTGGATCACAGGGCACATCAAAAGCCTGTTGAACAGAAAGAAGAGGGCTTTCATGGCCAGGGACAGAGAGGGGACCAAGGCTGTCCAGAAGGAGCTGAAGAAGGAGCTTCAGCTGGCTAAGGACGCCTACAAAGACAAGCTGGAGGGGACATTACAAGCCAGCAGCTCCAGGGAGATGTGGGGAGGCTTCAGGAGGATAACGGGCTACAAACAGCCAGGCCCTGCAGTGGAGGGGACGCTGGAACAGGACAACCAGCTAAACCTGTTCTTCAACAGGTTTGACCATCCAGCCCCCAACAGCCCAGCAGGACATCCTGAGCCTCCACCCACCAACTCTGGAGCCCCCCTCCCCCCTCTCCCTTCTCCCCCTCTTCTTCCTCTCTCTCCTATCCTAACCTCACCATCCCCTCCCCCCACAACACCCTCCCTGCCCCCTCCCCTCCCTTCAACCCCAGCACCCCTCCCCCCTGCCACCCTCATCTCCCCACTTCCCCCACCCTCCTGCCCTCACCTCTCCCACCCCTCATCCCCCTCCCCCTTCCCTCTCAGCACAACAACACCAGCACCATCCCTGATCATCACTTCTAGCCAAGTGATGAAGCAGCTCTCCAGGGTGAACACTAACAAGGCCAGGGGGCCTGACAACATCAACCCTAGGGTGCTTAAGGCGTGTTCAGGGCAGCTGGCAGGAGTGTTCCAGCACCTCTTCAACCTCTCTCTCAGGCTGAAGAAGGTACCACAGCTCTGGAAGACCTCCTGCATCGTCCCAGTGCCCAAGAAAGGACTCCCTAGCACCCTCAAGGACTACAGGCCAGTCGCTCTGACGTCACACGTCATGAAGATCCTGGAGCGACTGGTCCTGCAGCACCTCAGGCCCCTGGTGAGTGACTCCCTGGACCCCCTTCAATTTGCATACCAGGCAAACATTGGCGTGGATGACGCCATCATCTACATGCTCCACAGAGCCTCCACGCACCTGGAGAAGCCGCAGAGCACAGTGAGAATCATGTTCTTCGACTTCTCCAGTGCATTCAATACAGTCCAACCACACCGGCTAGCTGAGAAGCTCTCAGCTATGCAGGTGGACCACGACCTGGTGGACTGGATTATGGACTACCTCACCAGCAGACCACAGTATGTCAGACTGCAGGGCAGCCTGTCTGACGTGCTGGTGAGCAACACTGGTGCTCCCCAGGGAACTGTGCTGTCACCGTTCCTGTTCACCATCTACACCTCCGACTTCTGCTTCAACTCCCAACATGCCTCCTGCAGGAGTTCTCCGAGGACTCCTCCATCGTCGGCTGCATCACAGACGACAACGAGGAGGAGTACAGGACCCTCGTGGAGAACTTCAGGAGGTGGTGCGACATCAACCACCTCCAGCTCAATATTGGTAAGACCAAAGAGCTGGTGGTGGATTTCTGGAGGAGGAGGAAGAGCTCCCCTACTCCCATCACCATCCGTGGGGAGGAGGTGGAGGTGGTGGACAACTACAAGTTCCTGGGAGTTCACTTAAACAATAAACTGGACTGGTCCAACAACTCCGAGGCCTCTACAGGAAGGGAGTAGTAGTAGTAGTAGTAGTAGTAGTAAACTGGACTGGTCCAACAACTCCGAGGCCTCTACAGGAAGGGACAGAGCAAACTATTGTTCCTGAGAAGGCTGAGAACCTTCAACGTGTGCAACAGGCTACTTCAGATGTTTTTCCAGTCTGTAGTAGCAGCTTTCTGTTCTTTGCCGTGGTGTGTTGGGGGGGGGCATCAGCACCAGAGATGCCACCAAACTGAACAAACTGGTGAGGAGGGCTGGGTCTGTGGTTGGATGTGAGCTGGACAGTCTGGAGGTGGTGGCAGAGGGGAGGACCAGGAGGAGAACCCCTCCCACCCCCTCTATGACCAACTGGTCCAGATGAGGAGTCCATTCAGCCAGAGACTGATCCCCCCTCGGCACACTACAAACCGTCTGGGTCAGTCCTTTCTGTTGGTGGCCATCAGGCTCCAGAACCAAGGTCTGACCCAGAACCAAGGTCTGACCCCCATGTGACTCTGATCATCTGCTCCGTATTTATTCCAAATGTATATAATTACATATAATTATATAATTACATATATATATATATTCTGTGCATATACAATACTCACGACCTGCTGCACTTTACTTTTTACTGTTACTGTTATTTATTTTATTGTCAATTTTCTTCATTGCACCTTATTTCATTCACTGCTCCTTCTCTTTTACTTTTTACTGTACTGTATTTATCTGTACTGTTGTTGTTGATGCTGCTAAGACACCCGAATTTCCCTCCGGGGATTAAGAAAGAAAGAAAAGAAAGAAAGATATTCCTTTATTAGTCCCACAGTGGGGAAATTCATTAAGTGGGGAAATTCATTAATTCATTAATAAAGGTGCATCTTATCTTATCTTATCTTATCAAGCTCGACAGCATCAGTCTCAAAGCTGCTGAAAGATGCGTTACAGCTGGACAAGGAAGTGCTCATCGACCGCTCTCATCGGAGCCTGGCTCCTAGAAGACCTGATGGGAAACCACGAGCAGTAGTGGCTACACTTCCCTACTTTCAAGACTATGTCGAGATAGTGAAAGGAACATGTGCCCGAGCACAGTTGCCCTTTACCCAGACTATACGCCAGAGCCAGAGCCACCTCCACGGAGGTCAGGAGGCTGCTCCACAACCGGCAGGGCGTCCGGTTCGGCATACTGCACCTGGTCGTCGCCACATCACGCACAACGGAAAAGGAAAAGAATTCACCGATGCAGATGAGGCGATGACCTACGTAAGGAAACACATTGTTCCTGCTGCAGATTAGAGGATGGAGAGGTAATTAAAAACTCGCTCTGTTCAGAGGATTCATCACTGTTACTATCACTGAGTGACTGATATACTCAGTGCCACCAGCTTTACTTTTTTGGTGCAGAGTAATCAATACACCTGATTGAATTTGAACCGGTTGAATTGAACCAGTTGAATATTGTTCTGTTATAAGTTAAAGGTTGCTTTATGGATCAAAGTTCTGTCTGCTTCATTTAACTTTATTTAACTCTATTTGACTTTGCAGCAGATTCTGTAAGTTCAAGACAACAAAGCGCTGGGTTGTTTTTTGTGGAGAGGTTCAATGGCTCTATAGAAGTTCCCCAACATAAACACAGTGTGTTATGTCGGGGGGAACTATGTACACCTTGTCATGTTGGAACAGGAAGGGGTCATCCCCAAACTGTTCCCACACTATAATCCCCCTCCACCAAACTTTACACTTGGCACAATGCAGTCAGACTAGTACCGTTCTCCTGGCAACCGCCAACCCCAGACTGGTCCATCAGATCTCCAGATGGTGAAGTGCGATTGGTCAGAGAACGTGTCTCCGCTGCTCTAGAGTCCAGTGGCGGCGAGCTCTACACCGCTGCATCCAACGCTTTGCATTGCACTTGGTGTTGTATGGCTTGGATGCAGCTGCTGGGCCATGGAAACCCGTTCCATGAAGCTCTACGTACTGTTCTGATCTGAAGGCCACATGACGTGTGGAGGTCTGCAGCGACTGACTCTGCAGAACGATATCGACCTCAGCTCACCATGCGCCTCGGCATCCGCTGACCCCGCTCCATTTTACGTGGCCATTTCACGTCTTGTTGCCCAGGTGGCGTCCGAACACAGCACCACGCTGGGATTCACTGAGCTCCTGACAGCGACCCATTCATTCACAGTGGTTGTAGAAACAGTCTGAACGCCTCGGTGCTCGATTTTATAGACCTGTGGCCATGGACGTGACCGGAACACCTGATTTCAATTATCTGGATGGGTGAGTGTATCATGTCTTATATGGAACAAAAAAAACACCCCAAACAAAAAGAAGTGTACTTTAAAGACCTTGCTCAATGGCTCTAAACTTTCTGTATTATTATTGGCCAACACAGAAAAACATTAGAGTTTTTCTGTGTTGGTTTGGTAATGATAATGATGTCACTGACACTGGATGGGTAACTATGGAGGAGGCGTCTGTAAGTTTCACTTCTTTAAAAGCTTTATTGTGCTCTAAGCTGCCGTTCACACAGCCCCTTTCGAATTCTAACTTTAATCCTGTTGTCCTACATTCAATCAAAATCTGGAACCAATGTAGAAGATCCTTCTCACTTACAGATCTGAATAAGGCTTCACCATTTGCTAAAAACCACACGTTTGCTGGTAATAGATGGGATCTTTGATAAGTGGTCTAGAGGAGGTACGGTTTTACTGTCTGATTGCTATATAGATGGAAATTTTGCCTCCTTTGAACAGTACAAAAATTACAGATTTCCAAATCACACTTTTATAGATATTTACAGCTTCGCAATTTTGTAACTTCAAATTCAAAATGTTTTCCCTTATCCCTTCTAACTGATCTGTTAGACTCAAACCGACAACAGGTCCAATCTATGAATGCTTTACTCACAATTTGACACCTTTAAATCATCTAAAAAGTA
This sequence comes from Pterois miles, assembly GCA_947000775.1. Taxonomy (NCBI): domain Eukaryota; kingdom Metazoa; phylum Chordata; class Actinopteri; order Perciformes; family Scorpaenidae; genus Pterois; species Pterois miles. The sequence continues at coordinate 4,400,087 of CAMQGK010000478.1, read as the reverse complement.
AATGGGAGATAAATTTAGATGAATGATGGGGGAGTAGTTTTCCCTGTTCTGGTTTGATTAAACATGTCTTTTAATGGAACAACACACGTTTATGATGCTATTATTAACATCATGTTAATAAGGCTCTGATAAGGACTGATAAGGGCCCATTAACTGCTTAAGGACCTTAACAGACTAGTGTAGTGTAATAAACATCATGTATAAAACCACGTTGTACAGCAGGTCAGTCCTATCTGAGTTGGACATTACCCTGTCTCTGGTGAGCATCTGCGCTCGGTTCTTGTGGACGATCTTGACGATGCCGGGGGGCTGGATCCAGGCTTCTCCGTCCACCTGGACAGGAACCCCCTCCTCCCCGAGGATGGTGATCTTCACCTGACGACACTGAGACACAACAGAGCACCAAAGAGCAGCTGTCAGATGACGCCTCAGTGTTTAACCAGCTACTCCCTGCTGCTGCTGGACGTCCTGTAAACCTTGAACAGTTACCCAACAACACCAGCACATACGTGGAGTATCTGTACTGTCAGTGGTGAAATACCAGACGGGCCAAAGACACCTCTGAAATACTTTGTCCCTGTGACTGAAAGGGGAAAGAGTCATGATCACCAGTATGTGTGAAAAGATATCCTTGTTATAGATATATAGATATACTGTATCTTGTTGCTAATGTCAGCACACATTACTCATTGATCTAAGGTGTCATTTAATGTTGTAGTTATTGTGAACCACTTCAGATGAGAACATCAGGTGAAAATCTAAATAAGTGTAAGGCCTTTACACATGCTAATACTCTAAAATACTATTTCAATAAAAGGTTTGAGTAGATTCATGCAGACAGAAGAACGGATCCTATTGACCCAGAACAGCGTCTGGCAGTCTGTCTGAGGTACATCACTGTTCTATTGAGTTTCCTTTTAGCGAGATGCTGAGTGTATTTATGATCCATCTGGTAAACATGTTGAGCACTGTATATGCGTCGGGCTTTGATTGTGAAAGGTAAGACCTGGAGGGGTGGATCTGGTCTGAGTTCAGGTTTAAAGGAGTAATAAAGTCTCAGTTCAGACTAGCATTCTCCGCCCTCATCCATGTACGTCTTGTTCCAGTAGCCCGTTTTCCATCAGGTTGCCCTGGTTCCCTAGAATCCGACGCGGACCTTGTTGACCCGGCGACGTCCGAGCCGGTATGACTCTGTCATTTTTATATTCGCTCATGCCTGAAGTAGGCAGGGTTAGGGTTAGGGTCTTGCCTAAGGACCCACACTGGATGACCTTCGCCCCGGGACTCGAACCCGCATTCAAGGATTGTCAATAGTTAATCGCACTTACTTTTATCTGTTCTAAATGAGCCTTAAAGGGAGATTAGTCCAGTATTATCAACATGTTAGTGGGCAAATATGCTGCATTATGTAAATGTATGTATATATTTATTATTGTAAATCAATAACAGCACTAATCAATGTCAGATATTGTCCAGAAACCCTCCCAGGTTCTGACTTTAGCATCAACAATCTGCTCCAATCAGAACATGGCAAACTGCAGCCCAACAGGCAACAACAGCTGTCAGTGTGTCAGAGTGCTGACTTGACTAGGACTTGATCCAGACTGACTTGACTATGACCCCAAAAAACTGTGTTCCAAGAAGCTACTACGACATTTTTACCTAACCTAAACATTACAAATGGTGTTAAAGAAACTAGTGGTGTTAAAACAAATTTTGTCACGCCAGTCAACCCTTAAGTTTGTATTCATGTGTGTTTTTTCGTAATTTGTGTATGTATTTCCTGTTTTATTTTGTAGTCTGACTCTCCCTCTTCTTTCAGAGCACGTCACTTCCTGTCCTCCTGTTCTTCCGCGTTTTGAATGAATGAGATTCCTGACTCCCTCTCCTGCGTCTGATCATCATTTCCCAGCCCTGATTGTGTTCACCTGTCCATAATTAGTCACTCCCCTCTTTAGTATTTAAGCCGTGCTTCCCCATCCTTCTGTGCCAGTTCGTCTTTGTACTTTTGAGTGAAAGCGTCCTCGCGTCCTTCTCGTGTAAGTCTCCTAGTGTTTTTGATTACTCCGCCTGATTACTGACTACGTCTCTGCCTAACGATTTGGATTTGTTTGCCTGTGATCTGACTGACCTCCCGTGTACCGAACTCTTGTGACCAGTAAAGACTTTTGATCTAACCAGCCTGCTCTCCTGGTTGTGCTTTTGGGTCCACACTTTGTCTGACTTCGTGCTTCACAAATTTGTGTTAACTTACTTTGGTCATAAACCAAACTATCCACCAAGGAGATGGATGGAGGAGATCTAATGAGTTCTTTAAATTGGATGCTGTGAAACCATTTCAGATTATACCTGTAATAATACAGGTGTGTCCATGGTATGCAGGGCTGTGTGTGTTACCTGAGCGATGCGGTGGTGCTGCAGGTTGATGACTCTGGACATGGCCATCTGCATGCTGCCAAACACCGCCACCACCTCCAACTTCTTATCGTCAAATGACGGAGCACCAAAGTTCTGAATGTAAACAGCATTCTGTAAATGTCAAATCTATACAGTTAAGATAACTGCTGCCTGTAGCTGAGCATGCAACGTAGAGGCAGACAATGCTACAACACTCACATTGTCCTCCTTGGTGCCTCCCCAGAAGTTGATGCCGCCTGCATAGCTGGGGATGTTGAGCACAGCCAAGCCCTGCAGACTGGGCAGAGACATGGGAACGCCATCACACTGAAGAAAGAGAGGGGGGGTTAAAATGGGAGACGTTTCTCATTGTCTCAGAGACATCACCGTCCATCTCACCTCCAGCTGAACTCTCTGCTCCAGGTTCTTGTAGGTCTTCTGGACCAGCTCTTTAGTCCCCAGCACTCCGTACCACATCATGTTCTTGGTACGACTGCTACAGGATGAGAAGGAACCAATCAGCACTCGAACTAAACATAACTGACCAAAGCATGGTGGTGAAGAGGAGTCTAGTGGTTCTGGGAACGTTTTCACCATTCTGTATTTACATCTGGTGGATGGCTCTACACTACAATACCCATGATGCTTGGCTGCCTTCGCCATGGAGAAGAAGCCAGTCAGAAGACCCAGGACCAAAATTCAGCCCACTCTCTATGCAGATGACTTGTTGCTGTATGAGTCTGAACCATAGACTGTATATAAGAAGTGAACATAGTCACCGAGACATCACTGACTGGTTTGCGGACAGCTGATTGGTAGCCTCAATTTTGTCATTTTGGCTGCCGCCATCTTGGTTTTTGGAGCCAGCAGGGACACCAGAGGGTGGAGGGAAGTACAACCGAACGCTGAATTTGACTAAAATGTTCTATTTAACTTCAATGAAGTGTAAACAGACTGTGACAGGGTTAAAGTTGTCATATGAAAGCACCACACAACGCCATGGCAGCAACCTGTCAATCACCAGGTAGCCCCGCCCTACAGCATCCCCTGCTTTCTGGTCTATCTGACTCTAAATGGACCATCATTCACTAAATGAACATCCTGCTGTATTGAAAAAGACTGAAACTAGTGACTGAGACCATAAACTGATGTTTCCAGTGTTTACTGAGGTAATCAATCAGAGAGGAGGATCATTTTCTAGAGACTCTATAGACCCAGAGGAGTCGCCCCCTGCTGGCTGGAGACAGGATGGAGGGTTAAGGCTTCACCTCTCAGACCTGGAGGTTGACCTCTGGTCTGAGCTTCTGAGTTTCCACGTTAAACGTTCTGGAGAAAGGGTTCAGCTGCTGAATACTCAGTCAGTGCTAACAGGTGCAGGACAGATTGTAAACAGATGATCATTAGTATTTAGTGTGTTTGTGTTCATACCTGCACTTTTTCGGGTGCTCATCTCTCTTGTTGTTGAACTCGAGGGAAATCTTGGCATCCAGGCCGATTCCAAAGTAGTTATTCATCACACACTTCTCTGAGCATTGACTGCAAACACACACAATGTGTAGATTGTTTACTAAAATGTGCTAATTCATAACTGAAGCCCACACATGAGCGTTGACTCAGACTTACACAGTGTCTTCACTGAAGGTGACGGTGTGGAGACTCTCTGGTTTCTCAAGGACAATGGGGGACGTGGGACTGAGGCCTCCTGGACCTGGACATGAGAAGACCTGGTCACTGTCATGACAACATGTTCGCAATATTAACGGATAACGCCTGATAATTACCATCATTTAGAATTGGGAGCATTATCGTTAATTAACTAATTAATTACTGTTAACAAAGAACAAAATGACAATTAATATGTTTAATAATTATTAGTAGTCTGTTGTATTTCATGTTATTTTATCATAACTTTAAGTTATAATATATATACTACAATATACTGAGTGTGTTATTGCCCCCCCATAATATAATACTACTGAGTGTGTTATTGCCCCCCCATAATATACTGAGTGTGTTATTGCCCCCCATAATATAATACTACTGAGTGTGTTATTGCCCCCCCATAATATACTGAGTGTGTTATTGCCCCCCCATAATATACTGAGTGTGTTATTGCCCCCCCATAATAGACTGAGTGTGTTATTGCCCCCCCATAATATACTGAGTGTGTTATTGCCCCCCCATAATAGACTGAGTGTGTTATTGCCCCCCCATAATATACTGAGTGTGTTATTGCCCCCCATAATATACTACTACTGAGTGTGTTATTGCCCCCCCATAATATACTGTGTGTTATTGCCCCCCCATAATATACTGAGTGTGTTATTGCCCCCCATAATATACTGAGTGTGTTATTGCCCCCCCATAATATACTGAGTGTGTTATTGCCCCCCCCCCCCCATAATATACTGAGTTTGTTATTGCCCCCCCATAATAAACTGAGTGTGTTATTGCCCCCCATAATATACCGAGTGTGTTATTGCCCCCCCATAATATACTACTACTGAGTGTGTTATTGCCCCCCCATAATATACTGTGTGTTATTGCCCCCCCATAATATACTGAGTGTGTTATTGCCCCCCATAATATACTGAGTGTGTTATTGCCCCCCCATAATATACTGAGTGTGTTATTGCCCCCCCATAATATACTGAGTTTGTTATTGCCCCCCCATAATAAACTGAGTGTGTTATTGCCCCCATAATATACTGAGTGTGTTATTAGCCCCCCCATAATATACTGAGTGTGTTATTGTCCTCCATAATATACTGAGTGTATTATTGCCACCCATAATATACTGTGTGTTATTGCCCCCCCATAATATACTGAGTGTATTATTGCCACCCATAATATACTGTGTGTTGTTGCCCCCCCATAATATACTGTGTGTTATTGCCCCCCCATAATATACTGTGTGTTATTGCCCCCCCATAATATACTGAGTGTATTATTGCCACCCATAATATACTGTGTGTTATTGCCCCCCCATAATATACTGAGTGTATTATTGCCACCCATAATATACTGTGTGTTATTGCCCCCCCATAATATACTGTGTGTTATTGCCCCCCCATAATATACTGAGTGTGTTATTGCCCCCCCATAATATACTGAGTGTGTTATTGCCCCCCCATAATAAACTGAGTGTGTTATTGCCCCCATAATATACTGAGTGTGTTATTAGCCCCCCCATAATATACTGAGTGTGTTATTGTCCTCCATAATATACTACTACTGAGTGCGTTATTACCCCCCCATAATATACTGAGTGTGTTATTGCCCCTCATAATATACTACTACTGAGTGTGTTATTACCCCCCATAATATACTGAGTGTGTTATTGCCCCCCCATAATATACTGAGTGTGTTATTGCCCCCCCCCCATAATATACTGTGTGTTTTTGCCCCCCATAATATACTGAGTGTGTTTTTGCCCCCCATAATATACTGAGTGTGTTTTTGCCCCCCATAATATACTGAGTGTGTTATTGCCCCCATAATATACTACTACTGAGTGTGTTATTACCCCCCATAATATACTGAGTGTGTTATTGCCCCCATAATATACTAAGTGTGTTATTCCCCCCCATAATATACTGAGTGTGTTATTGCCCCCATAATATACTACTACTGAGTGTGTTATTACCCCCCCATAATATACTGAGTGTGTTATTGCCCCCCCATAATATACTGAATGTGTTATTGCCCCCCATAATATACTGAGTGTGTTATTGCCCCCCCATAATATAATGAGTGTGTTATTGCCCCCCCCCATAATATACTGAGTGTGTTATTGCCCCCCATAATATAATACTACTGAGTGTGTTATTGCCCCCCCATAATATACTGAGTGTGTTATTGCCCCCCCATAATATACTGAGTGTGTTATTGCCCCCCCATAATAAACTGAGTGTGTTATTGCCCCCATAATATACTGAGTGTGTTATTAGCCCCCCCATAATATACTGAGTGTGTTATTGTCCTCCATAATATACTACTACTGAGTGCGTTATTACCCCCCCATAATATACTGAGTGTGTTATCCCCCCCCCCATAATATACTGAATGTGTTATTGCCCCCCATAATATACTGAGTGTGTTATTGCCCCCCCATAATATAATGAGTGTGTTATTGCCCCCGCCCCCCATAATATACTGAGTGTGTTATTGCCCCCCATAATATAATACTACTGAGTGTGTTCGTACCCCCCCATAATATACTGAGTGTGTTTTTGCCCCCCATAATATACTACTACTGAGTGTGTTATTACCCCCCTATAATATGCTGAGTGTGTTATTGCCCCCCATAATATACTGAGTGTGTTACTACCCCCCCATAATATACTACTACTGAGTGTGTTATTACCCCCCTATAATATACTGAGTGTGTTATTGCCCCACCATAATGTACTGAGTGTGTTATTACCCCCCTATAATATACTGAGTGTGTTATTGCCCCATCATAATATACAGTGTGTTATTGCCCCCATAATATACTGTGTGTTATTGCCCCCATAATATACTACTACTGAGTGTGTTATTACCCCCCATAATATACTGAGTGTGTTATTGCCCCCATAATATACTAAGTGTGTTATTCCCCCCCATAATATACTGAGTGTGTTATTGCCCCCATAATATACTACTACTGAGTGTGTTATTACCCCCCCATAATATACTGAGTGTGTTATTGCCCCCCCATAATATACTAAATGTGTTATTGCCCCCCATAATATACTGAGTGTGTTATTGCCCCCCCATAATATAATGAGTGTGTTATTGCCCCCCCCCCATAATATACTGAGTGTGTTATTGCCCCCCCATAATAGACTGAGTGTGTTATTACCTACCCATAGTATACAGAGTGTGTTATTGCCCCCAAATAATATACTGAGTATGTTACTGCCCCCCCAAGATATACTGAGTGTGTTATTCCCCCCATAATATACTGAGTGTGTTATTGCCCCCCCCATAATATACAGTGTGTTATTTCCCCCCATAATATACTGAGTGTGTTATTGCCCCCCATAATATACTACTACTGAGTGTGTTATTGCCCCCCCATAATATACTGAGTGTGTTATTGCCCCCCATAATATACTACTACTGAGTGTGTTATTGCCCCGCCATAATATACTGAGTGTGTTATCCATCCCGTTAATATACTGAGTATGTTATTGCCCCCCCCATAATATACTGAGTGTGTTATTGCCCCCCCATAATATACTGAGTGTGTTATTGCCCCCCCATAATAGACTGAGTGTGTTATTACCTACCCATAGTATACAGAGTGTGATATTGCCCCCAAATAATATACTGAGTATGTTACTGCCCCCCCCATGATATACTGAGTGTGTTATTCCCCCCATAATATACTGAGTGTGTTATTGCCCCCCCCCCCCATAATATACAGTGTGTTATTTCCCCCCATAATATACTGAGTGTGTTATTGCCCCCCCCCCCCCCCATAATATACTGAGTGTGTTATTGCCCCCCCCATAATATACTGAGTGTGTTATTGCCCCCCACTCACGTGGCTCAGCCTCCTTCAGCTCCTCGCTGTTTTCTCTCCTGATAGAGGAGAACGACGACATCCTGTGGACCTGGGTGTGTCGGTTCTGCTCGTCCACCACTGAGACGACAACACCAGTCACCTCATTACAACACAGTCCAGGAGGAGGAGGAGAAAAAAAAGGAGGAGAAGGAGGAGGAGAAGGAGGAACCAGAAGAAGGAAGAGGGAGAGAAGAAGGAGGAGGAGGACAAGGTTCCAGAGGAAGAAGGAAGAGGAAGGGAGGAACCAGAAGGAGGAGAAACCAGAAGAAGAAGGAGGAGGAGGAACCAGAAGGAGGGGGAGGAACCAGAAGGCGGAAGAACCAGAAGGAGGAACCAGAAGAAGGAGGAGAAGGAACCAGAAGGAGGAGGAACCAGAAGAAGGAGGAGTAGGAACCAGAAGGAGGAGGAACCAGGAGGAGGAACCAGAAGGAGGAGGAACCAGGAGGAGGAACCAGAGGGAGGAACCAGAAGGAGGAGGAACCAGGAGGAGGAACCAGAGGGAGGAGAATCCAGGAGGAGGAACCAGAAGGAGGAGGAACCAGAAGGAGTAGGAACCAGGAGGAGGAACTAGGAGGAGGAACCAGAAGGAGGAGGAACCAGGAGGAGGAGGAACCCGAAGGAGGAACCAGAAGGAGGAGGAACCAGAAGGAGGAACCAGAAGGAGGAGGAACCAGAAGAAGGAGGAATCAGAAGGAGGAACCAGAAGGAGGAGGAACCAGAGGAAGGAGGAACCAGAAGGGGGAACCAGAAGGAGGGGGAATCAGAAGGAGGAGGAACCAGTAGGGGGAACAAGAGGAAGGAGGAACCAGAAGAAGGAGGAACCAGAAGGGTGGAACCAGAAGGAGGGGGAACCAGAAGGAGGAGGAACCAGGAGGAGGAGGAACCAGAAGGAGGAGGAACCAGATGGGGGGACCAGAGGGAGGAGGAACCAGAAGGAGGAACCAGAAGGGGGAACCAGAAGGAGGAGGAACCAGAAGGAGGACCCAGAAGGGGGAACCAGAAGGAGGAGGAACCAGAGGTGGGAACCAGAGGAAGGAGGAACCAGAAGGGGGAACCAGAGGAAGGAGGAACCAGAAGGAGAAGGAACCAGAAGGAGGAGGAACCAGGAGGAGGAGGAACCAGGAGGAGGAACCAGAAGGAGGAACCAGAAGGAGGAGGAACCAGAAGGAGGAACCAGAAGGAGGAGGGACCAGAAGGAGGAACCAGAAGGGGGAACCAGAGGAAGGAGGAACCAGAAGGAGGAGGAACCAGAGGAAGGAGGAACCAGAAGGTGGAACCAAAGGAAGGAGGAACCAGAAGGAGGAGGAACCAGAAGGAGGAACCAGAAGGAGGGGGGACCAGAAGGAGGAGGAACCAGGAGGAGGAGGAATCAGAAGGAGGAACCAGAAGGAGGAGGAACCAGGAGGAGGAGGAACCAGAAGGAGGAACCAGAAGGAGGAGGAACCAGGAGGAGGAGGAATCAGAAGGAGGAACCAGAAGGAGGAGGAACCAGGAGGAGGAGGAACCAGAAGGAGGAACCAGAAGGAGGAGGAACCAGGAGGAGGAGGAACCAGGAGGAGGAGGAACCAGGAGGAGGAACCAGAAGGGGGAACCAGAAGGAGGGGGAACCAGAAGGAGGAGGGCCTAGGAGGAGGAGGAACCAGAAGGAGGAGGAACCAGAAGGAGGGGGAACCAGAAGGAGGAGGACCCAGAAGGAGGAGGAACCAGAAGGAGGAACCAGGAGGAGGAGGAACCAGAAGAAGGAGGAACTAGAAGGGGGAACCAGAAGGAGGAGGAACCAGAGGGAGGAGGAACCAGAAGGGGGAACCAGAGGAAGGAGGAACCAGAAGGAGGAGGAACCAGAAGGGGAAACAAGAGGAAGGAGAAACCAGAAGGAGGAGGAACCAGAAGGAGGAACCAGAAGGAGGAGGACCCAGAAGGAGGAGGAACCAGAAGGAGGAACCAGGAGGAGGAGGAACCAGAAGAAGGAGGAACTAGAAGGAGGAACCAGAAGGAGGAGGAACCAGAGGGAGGAGGAACCAGAAGGGGGAACCAGAGGAAGGAGGAACCAGAAGGAGAAGGAACCAGAAGGGGGAACAAGAGGAAGGAGAAACCAGAAGGAGGAGGAACCAGAAGGAGGAGGAACCAGAAGAAGGAGGAACCAGAAGGAGGAACCAGAAGGAGGAGGAACCAGAGGAAGGAGGAACCAGAAGGGGGAACCAGAGGAAGGAGGAACCAGAAGGAGGAGAAACCAGAAGGAGGAACCAGAAGGAGGAGGAACCAGAAGGAGGAGGAACCAGAGGAAGGAAGAACCAGAGGGGGGAACCAGAGGAAGGAGGAACCAGAAGGAGGAGGAAACAGAAGGGGGAACAAGAGGAAGGAGGAACCAGAAGAAGGAGGAACCAGAAGGAGGAGGGACTAGGACCCAGGAGGAGGAGGAACCAGAAGAAGGAACCAGAAGGAGAAGGAACCAGGAGGAGGAGCGAGGAGGAGGAACCAGAGTCACTCACCCTTCTCTGCCTGTTCGATGATCTGTCTCAGGGCTTTCTTCAGGCTGTTGGCCCGGAGCATCAGCTGCTCCTTGGACCGGTACGTTTTACTCTCTGAACCCGACTCGCCGCCACCGTTCCCGGGACCGGAGCCGCCGCCCTCCTGGCTGGGCGCCGACCCCGCTGGCACCACCTGGATGTGACAGATACGATCATCATCATCAGATAATATCTAGAAAACACATCCTGTTTTCACTGCCGACGTTAGCGGTCTGCCCAGAGATGGATTAATGTGCTGCCTGCAGCATCATCTCATTCTCACTGAAGCAGCAGCGGTGCACCAGAGAACGGCCTCATTCATTAATCTGGACTATTCCTGCTCTGTGGAGCCTGACACGAGAACCTTCCTCTTCTTATATTCATTTACAGGCAGAACTGAAGAAGAAATGAAAGGATGCTGCAGCAGCATCATTCTGTGAATACAGACTCCAGAAAGAGCAGAGACACTAACAGCTGAACGCCGTTTGCCTTTAACTCCTGAGAGGAAACTTCAGGAAGAACATCAGCGTCTGGTTCTGTTACTAATGTACATGAGTCTGGTGTTCACCATGTCAGACCTACGGCACATACAGCAGTGGACAGTCAGCTCTGCAGCTCTACACCATTACCCCACTGACACGACTCAAACTGACATTTTGTGTATCTGTGCAGACTAGCATACATGTCTAAATACATAATCTTTTGTACCAGATTAAACTCACAGCACAAACACCGAGCTGTTGGTTGATATCAAATATTACAATTTGATTTCTAGGACACTAACTATATTCCACATCAGAGTGAATGTTCTTACCTGAGCCTCTGCTTCTTCACTTAAGGCCTTGACGAGGGAGTCCAGCTTCTCGTTGAGCAGTGCACACTGGGAAACAGACAGACAGATATGAGGCCCTCACTAAGTGGAAACCAGGAGATACCGTACACATCAGTTCTGGAACAAGTTCCTCAGTTCTAACTTCTGATTGATGCAGCAACACTTGAAACCAGCGTGAAATCAATACAGAGCGTAGAGGTTTAATCTGCTGGAGGAACAAGCGAATTTCCCTCCAGGCATCAATAAAGCATCACATCAGTTGCAAAGAGACGATAAGCAGGATGGAGGTCTGACGGAGGAGTGGGGGGAAAGCCTGAGACGCCTCTGCTGGAAGAAAAGATGGAGAGACACTCTGACCTTCATCCTCTCAGCACCATTCTCTACGTAATAGCAGCAGTAGTAGCTGTACCAGTAGTAGTAGCAGTAGTACTACACACAGTTACTTTTCTTATAACCACTACATCGTTAGATCCACTACATCATTATAAACATCGTTATAAACACTACATCGTTAGAGCAACTACATTGTTAGAGCCACTACATCGTTATAACTACTATATCTTTAGAACCCCTACATTCTTATAACCACTACATCTTTAGAACCACTATATCATTATTACCACTGCATCGTTATAACCACTACACCGTTATATCCACTACATCGTTAGAGCCACTACATCGCTATAAACACTACATCATTAAAACCGCTACGTCGTTATAACCGCTACATCGTTAGAGCCACTAGAGGAGGAACCAGAAGGAGGAGGAACCAGAAGGAGGAGGAACCAGAAGGAGGAATAACCACTACAACGTTATAACCACTACACCATCATAACTACAACATCGTTATAACCACTACATCGTAATAATCACTACATCTTTAGAACCACTACATCGTTACAACCACTACATTGTTATAATCACTACATCGTTATCACCACTACACCGTTATAACCGCTACATCGTTATGACCGCTACACCGTTATAACCTCTACATCTTTAGAACCACTACATCGTTATAACCACTGCATCGTTATAACCACTGCATCATTATAACCACTACATTGTTATAAACATCATTTTAACCACTATATCATTATAACCACTGTATCTTTAGATCCACTATATCTTTAGAACCACTACATCGTTATAACCATTGTATCTTTTGAACCAATACATCTTTAGAACCACTACATCGTTATAACCACTACGTCGTTAGAGCCACTACACCGTTATAACCACTACATCGTTATAACCATTGTATCTTTAGAACCAGTATATCATTTTAACCACTAAATCGTTATAACCACTACATTGTAATATTCACTACAATCTTTAGAACCACTACATCGTTACAACCACTACATTGTTATAATCACTACATCGTTATAACCAGTACACCGTGCTAACCGCTACATCGTTATAACCACTACACGTTATAACCACTACATCGTTATAACCGCTACATCGTTATAACCACTACATCGTTACAACCACTACATTGTGATAATCACTACATCGCTAGAGCCAATACATCGTTATAACCACTATATCGTTAGAGTCACTACATTGTTATAAAACTACATCATTATAACCACTACAACGTTATAACCACTACATCATTATAACCACAACACCGTTATAACCACTACATCTTTAGAACAACTACATCGTTATAACCACTCCGTCGTTAGAGCCACTACACTGTTATAACCACTACATCATTATAAACACTGCATCGTTATAACCACTGCATCATTATAACCACTACATTGTTATAAACGTCATTATAACCATTGTATCTTTAGATCCACTACATCTTTAGAGCCACTACATCGTTATATCCACTACATCGTTATAACCATGGGGGCGGCAGTAGCTCAGTCTGTAGGGAGTTGGCTTGGGAACCGGAGGGTCACCGGTTCAAGTCCCGACATGGACCAAAAACTGAGTGTGAACTGGTAGCTGGAGAGGTGCCAGTTTACCTCTTGGGCACTGCCGAGGTGCCCCTGAGCAAGGCACCAAACCCCCAACTGCTCGGGGCGCTTGTCAGGAGCAGCCCCCCCACTCTGACATCTCTCCATTACTGCATGTGTGTGTGTGTTTGTGTGCATGTACCATGTATGAGTTAAACAAGTGTAAATTGAATTTCCCCACTGTGGGACTAATAAAGGTAGATCTTCTTCTTCTTCTTTATTGTATCTTTAGAACCACTACATCATTATAACCATTGTATCTTTAGAACCACTACATCTTTAGAAGAACTACATCGCTATAACCACTACGTTGTTAGAGCCACATTGTTATAACATTACATCATTATAACCACTACATAGTTTTAACCACTACATCATTATAACCACTACATCATTATAAGCACTACATCGTTAGAGCCACTACATCAATATAAACAACGTTATAACCACTACATCGTTATAAACTTCGTTATAACCACTACATCGTTATAAACATCGTTTTAACCACTACATCGTTATAACCACTACATCATTATAAGCACTACATCGTTAGAGCCACATTGTTATAACATTACATCATTATAACCACTACATAGTTTTAACCACTACATCATTATAACCACTACATCATTATAAGCACTACATCGTTAGAGCCACTACATCAATATAAACAACGTTATAACCACTACATCGTTATAAACTTCGTTATAACCACTACACCAATATAAACAACGTTATAACCACTACATTGTTATAAATTTTGTTATAACCACTACATCGTTATAAACTTCGTTATAACCACTACATCGTTATAACCACTACATTGTTATAAACATAATTATAACCACTACATCGTTATAACCACTACATTGTTATAATCACTACATCATTATAACCACTACATCTTTAGAACCACTACATCATTAGAGCCACTACATTGTTATAAAACTACATCATTATAACCACTACATTGTTATAACCACTATTATTAGAAACACTACATCTTTAGAAGAACTACATTGCTATAACCACTACGTCGTTAGAGCCACAAAATCACTATAACCATTGTATCTTTAGAACCACTACATCTTTAGAACTACATCGCTATAACCACTACGTCGTTAGAGCCGCAACATCGTTTTACCACTACATCATTATAACCACTACATCTTTAGAACCACTACATTGTTATAACCACTACATTGTTATAACCACTACATCGTTATAACCACTACATTGTTATAATCACTACATCGTAATAACCACTACATCGTTATAACCACTACATTGTTATAATCACTACATCGTTAGAGCCACTACATTGTTATAACCACTACATCGTTATAACCACTACATTGTTATAATCACTACATCGTTAGAGCCACTACATCGTTATAACCACTACATCGTTAGAGCAATACATCGTTATAACCAGTATATCGTTAGAGCTACTACATTGTTATAAAACTACATCATTATAACCACTACAACATTATAACCACTACATCATTATAACCACAACACCGTTATAACCACTACATCTTTAGAACCACTACATCGTTAGAGCCACTACATTATTATAACTACTATATCTTTAGAACCCCTCCATCCTTATAACCACTACATTGTTATAACCACTACATCTTTAGAACCACGACATCATTAGAGCCACTACATTGCTATAACCACTATGTCGTTAGAGCCACAAAATCACTATAACCATTGTATCTTTAGAACCACTACATCTTTAGAACTACATCGCTATAACCACTACGTCGTTAGAGCCGCAACATCATTATAACCACTACATCATTATAACCACATCTTTAGAACCACTACATTGTTATAACCACTACATCGTTATAACCACTACATCGTTAGAGCCACTACATCGTTATAACCACTACATCGCGAGAGCAATACATCGTTATAACCACTATATCGTTAGAGCCACTACATTGTTATAAAACTACATCATTACAACCACTACAACGTCATAACCACTACATCATTATAACCACTACATCTTTAGAACAACTACATCGTTATAACCACTACGTCGTTAGAGCCACTACACCGTTATAACCACTACATCATTATAAACACTGCATCGTTATAACCACTGCATCTTTAGAAGAACTACATCGCTATAACCACTAAGTCGTTAGAGCCACAACGTTACGTCCAAGTTATAACCATTACATCATTGTAACCACTACATAGTTTTAACCACTACATCATTATAAACATCGTTTTAACCACTACATCGTTATAACCACTACATCATTATAAGCACTACATCGTTAGAGCCAATAAATCAATATAAACATCGGTAAAACCACTACATCGTTATAAACTTCGTTATAACCACGACATCGTTATAAACATCATTAGAGCCACTACATTGTTATAACCACTACATTATTAGAACCACTACATCTTCAGAAGAACTACATTGCTATAACCACTACGTCGTTAGAGCCACAACATCGCTATAACCATTGTATCTTTAGAACCACTACATCTTTAGAACTACATCGCTATAACCACTACGTCATTAGAGCCACAACATCGTTATAACCACTACATCATTATAACCGCTACACCGTTATAACCACTACACCTTTAGAACCTCTACATCGTTATAACCACTACATCGTTATGACCATTGTATCTTTAGAACCACTACATCTTTAGAACAACTACACCGTTATAACCACTACGTCGTTAGAGCCACTACATCGTTATAACCACTACATCGATAGAGCCACTACAATGTTATAACACTACATTGATAGAGCCACTACATCATTATAAACATCGTTATAACTACTACATCATTATGAAAATTGTTATAACTACTACATCGTTATGGACATTGTTATAACCATTACATCATTATAACCACTACATCGTTATAATCACTACATCGTTATAAACATTGTTTTAACCACTACATCATTATAAGCACTACATCGTTATAACCACTACATCAATATAAACATTGTTAGAACTACTACATCGTTATAAACATTGTTTTAACCACTACATCGTTATAACCACTACATCGTTATAAGGACTACACCGTTATAAGCACTACATCGTTAGAGCCACTACATCATTATAAACATCGTTATAACCACTACATTGTTCTAAACTTTGTTATATCCACTAAATCGCTATAAACATCATGATGACCACTACATCGTTATAACCACTACATCATTATAACCACCACATCATTATAACCACTACCTCTTTAGAATCACCACACCGTTATAACCACTACATCGTTATTACCACTACATCGTTAGAGCCACTACATCGTTATAACCACTGCATTGTTATAACCACTATAGCGTTATAAACATCGTTATAACCACTACACATAGTTACCTTCTTAGCCATGGCATCAGCCTCCTCCTTGTTCTCTGTAGCTCTCTCATACGCCTTCCCCACCTCTGCCACAAAGTCATTCACCGTCCCACACAGGAACCTGGAGGGGGGAGAGGGGGGGTGGAGAGAGAGGGGGGAGGGGGGAGTGAGAGAGAGAGGGGGGAAGGGGGGAGAGAGAGCGAGAGAGAGAGGGGGGGGGAGGGGGAGAGAGAGCGAGAGAGAGAGGGGGGGAGGGGGAGAGAGAGAGGGGGAGGGGGGAGTGAGAGAGCGAGAGAGGGGGGAAAGGGGGGGAGGGGGGAGAGAGAGAGAGAGAGAGGGGGGATGAGGGATGATTAATGTTGGAAATTAAATTCACTTAGTTTGGAGACTACAAACACACCTCCCTCCCTCTCTCCCTCTCTCTCTACCTTCCTCCCTACCTCCGTCACTACTGTCCTTCCTCTCTCTCTCCCTCCCTCCCTCCCTATCTGCCTTTTTCCCTCCCTCCATAACTTCCTCCGTCTCTACCCTCCCTCCCTACCTCCCTCTCTACTGTCCTTCCTCTCTCTCTCCCTCCCTCCCTCCCTCTTTGCCTTTTTCCCTCCCACCATAACTTCCTCCCTCTCTCTCTCCCTCCCTCCCCTCCTACCTCCCTCCCTCTCTCCCTACCTCCCTCCCTCTCTCCCTCCCTACCTCCCTCTCCTCCCTACCTTCCTCCCTCTCTACCATCCTCCCTACCTTCCTCCTCTCTCCCTCTCTACCTCCCTCTCTCCCTACCTCACTCCCTACCTTCCTACCTCCCTCTCAACCATCCTCCCCACCTTCCACTCTCCCTCCCTCTCTAACCTGTCAGCTCCGTCACCTCCACCCTCTGTATTTGCTCACAGCAGTTAAGTTGCTGCTGTGACTCAGCAGGTTTCTCCTCGTGCATTAAGCAAATATTGAATCCTGTGAATTAATATTGCTGCAGGAAAACACATTCCTGGTTTATGTGTCATGTCCTGCCGTGTTTTATTTCTAATTTAAATATGTGGAAGTCACAGGTGAGTGAAAGCACACTGCTTGAAGGAGTTGATGGTAGTTTCTGAAAGGCGTCTGCTCAGTGTGAATATCATGTCAATGTTCTTCAGCTTGAGGTGACAGAAGTGGAAATGAATCAGTCGTATGTCAGTGCTGAACAGCAGCAGGTTGGAACTGTTAAAAAAGACTGACTGCAGAGATCCACTGTACTACTGCAACCTGTACTACTGCAACCTGTACTACTGCAACCTGTTACTTCTGCAACCTCTTACTACTGCAAGCTGTATCAATGCAACCTGTTACTACTGCAACCTGTACCACTGCAAACTATACTAGTGCAACCTGTATCAATGCAACCTGTTACTACTGCAACCTGTACTACTGCAACCAGGACCACTGCAACCTGTTACTACTGCAACCTGTACTACTGCAACCTGTACTACTGCAACCAGGACCACTGCAACCTGTACTACTGCAACCTGTACTACTGCAACCAGGACCACTGCAACCTGTTACTACTGCAACCTGTACTACTGCAACCAGGACCACTGCAACCTGTACTACTGCAACCAGGACCACTGCAATCTGTACTACTGCAACCTATACTACTGCAACCTGTATCAATGCTACCTGTTACTACTGCAACCTGTTACTTCTGCAACCTGTACCACTGCAACCTGTTACCACTGCAACCTGTTACTACTGCAAGCTGTACTACTGCAACCTGTTACTTCTGCAACCTGTACCACTGCAACCTGTACTACTGCAACCAGGACCACTGCAACCTGTTACTACTGCAACCTGTACTACTGCAACCAGGACCACTGCAACCTGTACTACTGCAACCAGGACCACTGCAATCTGTACTACTGCAACCTATACTACTGCAACCTGTATCAATGCTACCTGTTACTACTGCAACCTGTTACTTCTGCAACCTGTACCACTGCAACCTGTTACCACTGCAACCTGTTACTACTGCAAGCTGTACTACTGCAACCTGTTACTTCTGCAACCTGTACCACTGCAACCTGTTACTACTGCAAGCTGTACAACTGCAACCTGTTACTTCTGCAACCTGTACCTCTGCAACGTCTTACTACTGCAAGCTGTATCAGTGCAACCTGTTACTACTGCAACCTGTACCACTGCAAACTATACTACTGCAACCTGTATCAATGCTACCTGTTACTACTGCAACCTGTACCACTGCAAACTATACTACAGCAACCCGTATCAATGCAACCTGTTACTACTGCAACCTGTACTACTGCAACCAGGACCACTGCAATCTGGTCTGGTGGGGGCAGCAGTAGCTCAGTCCATAAGGACTTGGGTTAGGACGCGGAGGTCACCGGTTCAAGTCCCCCATGGACCAAGACCAACTGGTTGCTGGAGAGGTGCCAGTTTACCTCTTGGGCACTGCCGAGGTGCCCCTGAGCAAGGCACCAAACCCCCAACTGCTCTGGGCGCTTGTCAGGAGCAGCCCCCTCACTCTGACATCTCTCCATTGACGCATGTACAAGAGACCAAATGTTTTGAGCAGGCAATTTATTGAAAAGAACAATTTAACTGAAATAGGCTGTTCATCAGCTGATCAAAAGTTTAAGACCACATCCTTTAAAAGCCCAAATCTGTGCAAAAATTTGGATTCCATGTCATTTTCTGTCAAGTAATCACACTGTCAAGACCTCTTGATGGGAAAAGCAAAAAAAACTCACTGCCTTGGAACGTGGCAGGATTGTTGAGCTGCATAGACAAGGCCTCTCACAGCGTGCCATCGCTGCTGAGGTTGGACGCAGTAAGACAGTCATTTTGCATTTCTTAAAAGATCCTGAGGTTTATGGAACAAAAAAATCAAGCGGTAGACCCAAAAAAATCTCACCGGCACCGAGCCGGAGGATTCGAACGGCTGTCCGTCAAGACACGGGACGATCCTCATCCCAAATTAAGGCCATTACTGGTGCTGACTGCAGCCCAATAACCATCAGACGGCATCTGCAAAGGAACGGCTTCAAAAACAAAAAACCTCTTCAAAGGCCACGTCTCCTTCAACGCCACAAAATTGCCCGTTTGGCCTTTGCGAGGGAGCACCAAACATGGGACGTTCAAAGTTGGAAGAAAGTTTTATTCTCTGATGAGAAAAAATGTAACCTTGATGGTCCTGATGGCTTCCAACGCTACTGGCATGACAAGGAGATGCCACCTGAGATTTTTTCAACACGGCACAGCGGAGGGGGCGCCATCATGATCTGGGCTGCTTTTTCCTTCAATGGAACAATGGAGCTCCAGGTTGTGCAGGGCGTCAAACAGCAGCTGGCTACGTGGAGATGTTGCAGCGGGCATCCCTCATGACTGAGGGCCCTCGTCTGTGTGCTGATGACTGGGTTTTTCAGCAGGACGATGCTGCGATTCACAATGCCCGTCTGACAAAGGAGTTTTTTCAGGAGAATAACATCACTCTTTTGGATCATCCTGCATGTTCCCCTGATCTAAATCCAATTGAGAACATTTGGGGATGGATGGCAAGGGAAGTTTACAAAAATGGACATCAGTTCCAGACAGTGGATGCCCTTCGTGAAGCCATCTTCACCACTTGGAGCAACATTCCTACAAGCCTTTTGGAAACACTCGCATCAAGCATGCCAACACCAATTTTTGAAGTGATCAACAATAATGGTGGAGCTACTCATTACTGAGTCTGTTTTTGAGACTTTAATTTCTGTTTTAGGGGTTTTTTTGAGCTATGGTCTTAAACTTTTGATCAGCTGATGAACAGCCTATTTCAGTTAAATTGTTCTTTTCAATAAATTGCCTGCTCAAAACATTTAGTCTCTTGCTCTCATTTCTTCTTTTTGCATTTTGAAACTCTACTTAGAACCTTCTTAAGATACAACAGTGCAAAACGTAAATTCTTACAATTTTTTAACTGGTCTTAAGATTTTGATCAGGAGTGTATATGTACTGTGTTAACAACAGAGTGTAAAACTGAATTTCCCCACTGTGGGACTAATAAAGGAATATCTTCTTCTTCTTCTTCTTCTTCTGTACTACTGCAACCTGTATCAATGCTATCTGTTACTATTGCAACCTGTACTACTGCAACCTGTACTGCTGCAACCAGGACCACTGCAACCTGTACTACTGCAACCAGGACCACTGCAACCTGTACAACTGCAACCTGTACTACTGCAACCAGGACCACTGCAACCTGGACTACTGCAAGCTGTACCACTGCAACCTGATACCACTGCAACCTGTTACTACTGCAAGCTGTACTACTGCAACCTGTTACTTCTGCAACCTGTACCACTGCAACCTGTTACCACTGCAACCTGTTACTACTGCAAGCTGTACTACTGCAACCTGTTACTTCTGCAACCTGTACCACTGCAACCTGTTACTACTGCAAGCTGTACAACTGCAACCTGTTACTTCTGCAACCTGTACCTCTGCAACGTCTTACTACTGCAAGCTGTATCAGTGCAACCTGTTACTACTGCAACCTGTACCACTGCAAACTATACTACTGCAACCTGTATCAATGCAACCTGTTACTACTGCAAGCTGTACTACTGCAACCTGTTACTTCTGCAACCTGTACCTCTGCAACGTCTTACTACTGCAAGCTGTATCAGTGCAACCTGTTACTACTGCAACCTGTACCACTGCAAACTATACTACTGCAACCTGTATCAATGCAACCTGTTACTACTGCAACCTGTACTACTGCAACCAGGAGCACTGCAACCAGGAGCACTGCAACCAGGAGCACTGCAACCTGTTACTACTGCAACCTGTGCTACTGCAACCAGGACCACTGCAACCTGTTACTACTGCAACCTGTGCTACTGCAACCACGACCATCTATTGATCATCTATCCATCCATCCATCATCCATCCATCCATTTATCTATCCATCTCTCCATCCATCTATCCATCCATCCATCTATCAATCCATCTATCATCCATCCATCCATCTATTGATCATCTATCCATCCATCCATCCATCCATCTACCATCCATCCATTTATCATCCATCATCCTTCTATCCATCTATCATCCATCCATCCATCATCCATCCATCCATCTATCTATCATCCATCCATCTATCATCCATCCATCCATCTATTGATCATCTATCCATCCATCTATCTATCATCCATCCATCCATCATCTATCATCAATCCATCCATCTATCCATATATCCATCTATCAATCCATCATCCATCCATCCATCCATCATCCATCCATTTATCAATCCATCTATCATCCATCCATCCATCTATTGATCATCTATCATCCATCCATCTATCATCCATCTATCCATCCATCTATCCATCATCCATCCATCTATCCATCCATCCATCATCCATCCATTTATCTATCCATCTCTCCATCCATCTATCCATCCATACATCCATCCATCTATCCATCCATCGATCCATCCATCCATCCATCCATCTATCCATCCATCCATCATCCATCCATCCATCTATCCATCCATACATCCATCCATCTATCCATTCATCGATCCATCCATCATCCATCCATCCATCCATCCATACATCCATCCATCTATCCATCCATCCATCTATCCATCCATCCATCCATCCATCCATCTATCCATCCATACATCCATCCATCTATCCATCCATCCATCCATCTATCCATCCATACATCCATCCATCCATACATCCATCCATCTATCCATCCATCCATCCATCCATCCATCCATCCATCCATCCATACATCCATCCATCCATCCATCCATCCATCCATCCATACATCCATCCATCCATACATCCATCCATCCATCCATCCATCCATCCATCTATCCATCCATACATCCATCCATCTATCCATCCATCCATTCTATCCATCCATACATCCATCCATCTATCCATCCATACATCCATCCATCTATCCATCCATCCATCCATCCATCCATCCATACATCCATCCATCCATCCATCCATCCATCCATCCATCCAGTCTTTATAGTGTCCAGTGTGGCCCAGTAACAGATCACTGTTAGTGGTTAAAGGGACCATTAGAGGCTGACAGTGGTCCTGCTTCACTTCATGTTCCTTGCAGCTGCAGTCGTATCAACCTCATCAATACATCAGCAATAGATCATCAATAGATCATCTGCCTCCCAAGTGAGGAGCTGCAAGCACTGAACATAAAAAGCGATGCAGGAGAAAAGTGTCTCACTGAGTTTGTTTCGTACTTAAACTGATATTTATTTTGACTTCTATCACACAACAAGAGTTTCTGTTGACCTTCGGATTATTAAAACCTGCAAGATAAAAACAAATAAACCTCTCAAATCAGGATAAAGACACGTTTTACTGTGTCCAGCAACATGGTGAGACGAGCTCTGAGCGTCCTGAAGTCCTAAAGTGTTTTAAATGTGCTGCAGGTCTCCACAACCGTCACAACAGACAAAGAGCTGCATAATGCCCGCTACGCTCTTCTACTAATGTACTCATGTACTCATGTACTAATGCACTGAGGAGGAGCCTAAAGACTCATTGGTCTCTTTCACTTAAAGCTGAGCAGCACTTACAGCCTCTCTGTCTGTCCTTACAGAGTAAATAAATCAATATTCATAATCAATCAATACTTGCTGAACATGCGTTTCTCATCATCTCTCTTCGTTTTCCCTCCTAACTTTCATCCTGCCATCTCTGTTCCCATCCTCCTCCTACGTTCCTCCCTGTTCACCCGTTTCATTCACACCACGTACTTGGCAGAGGAAATGACGTCGGTGTGTTTGTCCGAGTCCAGGATCTTGGCGAGGTGGGAGGCCACGGAGTCTGCATACTGAGTGATGTGGACCTGAGAGAGACAGAGACTGTAGTAATAAAACCCTTTTCACACCAAAATCAGCATGTATATCATATACAATACATAAACATATTTCCACATATATACTGTACATATTCATGGTTTCTGAACCAGCGAAAACCTGCTAAAGTAAAAACAGTGTTTTTGTCTTCTTTGGATCTGTCTATGGAGGATGAAACCTGCCAAAATATAAAAATAAATAAATAAATGAATCACTAAATAAATAATTAAATCATGAAATGAAGAAAAAATATTAGAAATATTATAGCCATTAATTAATTGATAAAATGTGATATAAACTGATCTTTCAGCTGCGATTTATTTATGTACTTACTTTTTATTATTTTAAAATGTATTAATTTATTTTTGCATTTAAAAATAAAGACATAAATAAATAAAAGGGAAAATTAAACAGAAGAGTAAATACACAACAGAATCAATACAGATAAATAAAATTAATGAATTAAAATCAATTTATGTCACATTTTTTCACTAAATTAATGGCTACATTTACTTTTTATGTCATTTTTCTACATTTAATGACATTGATTTACTTATTAGAAACTAAATGAATGTAGCATCTGCTGCAGGCTGTTGAGGCTCAGAGACATGCAGTCAGTGGAGGAAACAGGCTCTGCAGCTCCACACGGTAAAACTACAACACTGTTAAGAAAACTAGGTCTTAGTCTGTGTCTCTGTGTTGCATGCTTTTATTTTGGTGCACTTCCTGTTTTATTTTGGCATGTTTAATCTCTCCTCTCGCTGTAGATCACTTCACTCCCTGCCCTACATGTTTCCCTCCTGCACGTTTGAGCACCGCCCTCTAACCTAGTTTTTCTTCACAGCTCACCTGAGTCTGATCGTCGCACCTGATTGTGTCCACCTGTCCATAGTTAGTCACTTCCTTCACTAGTATATAATGTGTGCTCCCCATTCCTCCTGTGCCAGTTCGTCTTGCCTGTTTCCAGTGTTAAGCGTCCCAGCATTCATCTGATTATTAGACTCCTCGTGTTTGACCTTTTGCTCGTGTTTTTTGACCCTGCCTCAGCCTTCTGATTTGGACACTTTTGCAAGTATTGATTCCTGTGTACCGACCCTTTTTGTATTAAAGACACCGAATATTGCCTACCCCTGCTTTAAGCCTGTTTTTGCGTTTGAGTCCAGTCCTGTTCTTTGCCTCATGCATAACAGTACGAACTGGCCAGAGATGGACTCAACAAACAGCGAGCAGGTTAGGTCCGCTCTCCTCGCTCAGGAGGAGCGGCTCCATTCACACGAGGAGCAGCTCGTTACCGTCGGCCGCGGCGTAAAACAGCTGACTGAACGTCAGAAGCTTTTTCAGTGCTCTATCGGTGAACAAGTCTCCCGACTCGGTACACAGCTACAAGCGCTAGTAAATATGATCGAGCCTCTCCATGCAGCCAGCGCCACGGCGGACGCCGCTCCGACCCCCCCCCCCGTGGCCGCTACTGTCGCACCGGCTCCACCACCACTCTCTCCACGCCTAGCTAAACCGGAGAGGTTCTCCGGTGATTCACCAAACTGCCGCTCATTCCTGGTGCAGTGTGGACTGCATTTCGAATTGCAAGCAGCGCAATTCCCCTCTGAGCGGTCAAAAGTAGCGTTTATTATTACGCATCTGTCGGGAAGAGCGGAAGCCTGGGCTACAGCGGAGTGGGCCAGAAATTCTCCGGTATGTGCCTCTCTTGTTCTATTCACTGACACTTTGAGTAAAATATTTGATCACACCACTCCAGGAAGACAGGCGGCTCGAGCGCTGGTGGCTCTGAGGCAGGGGAAGCGGCGGACTACACGATCGAGTTCCGCACGCTGGCAGCCGACAGCGGGTGGAATGACGCTTCGCTCCTGGACACCTTTCTCCACGGACTGTCGGACCCAGTCAAAGATCAACTCGCTCCGCGGGATCTGCCCGCCGACCCCGACGCAGTCATCGCCCTCGCTATACGTATTGATAACCGCCTGTGGGAACGTGAGAGGGAGAAGGAAAAGGAGAGGAGGAAAGCGGCAGTTCCTGCTTCGACCATTGTGAGGCAGCGTGCTCCACCTCAACTGCCTTGGCGTTCCTCACTTTCTTCCTCACCTGAGGAGTCTCCATCAACTCCCAGTGTTACACCGGAACCCATGCAGCTGGGAAGGACCCGGCTGACACCGGAAGAACGCCAGCGCCGCCTTCGGGAGAGACGCTGCATCTATTGTGGACAATTGAGACATTTCTTGCTGTCTTGCCCGCTAAAAGACCAGGCTCATCAATGAACGAGAGGACATTGGTGAGCCCAACATCTTTTTCTAACTCTTCCTCTCGCTCTCTCATACAGGCTGAGTTAATTACTCCTCTCCAGTCCCTCATCCAGCCAGTATTGGTGGACTCCGGCTCAGATGAGAACTTTATCGACCGGGCGCTGGTGAACGATCTGGGTTTAGCGACCACTCCCCTGCCTAAACCACTGGAGGCCAACGCTCTCGACGGGAGGCTCCTGTGTCGGGTGACTCACAAGACGCAACCTGTGCAACTCATCGTGTCGGGTAACCACTCTGAGACTATTAGCCTGCACATTTTTGAGTCTGCTGCTCATCCACTGATTCTCGGTCTTCCGTGGCTGAGACAACATAACCCTCACATTGACTGGTCTTCGGGAAAAATACTGAACTGGGGGGGGAAATGTCCTTTCACCTGTCGTGTTTCACATGTTTCCCCGGAGCAAACTGACGCCACCCCCGCACCTTCTGGTGGCATGAAGAGGTCACCACAGACCCCAATCACCAATGAGGCTCATCCGGACCTGACTGGGGTTCCCCAGTGCTACCATGACCTGCGTGAGGTTTTTAACAAGGCCTGTGCCACGAGTCTACCACCTCATCGGCCGTATGATTGCGGCATAGACCTGCTTCCTGGTTCTTCCCCTCCTAAGGGAAGATTGTACTCTCTCTCCGTCCCTGAGAGAGAAGCTATGAATGACTACATCAAGTCCTCCCTGGCAGCGGGGATAATTCGGCCCTCGTCATCACCAGCGGGGGCTGGCTTTTTCTTCGTCGAGAAGAAAGACCGGACCCTCAGACCCTGCATTGACTACTATGACATTACAATCAAAAACAGGTACCCTCTCCCTTTAATGTCTACTGCATTCGAACAGCTTAAGGGGTCTAAGGTTTTCACTAAGCTGGACCTTAGGAACGCTTACCACTTGGTAAGAATAAGGGGGGGTGATGAGTGGAAAACGGCCTTTAACACCCCTAGTGGCCACTACGAGTACCTCGTGATGCCATTTGGTTTAACTAACGCCCCTGCAGTTTTTCAGGCGTTAGTTAACGACGTATTACGTGACATGTTGAATATCTTTATGTTTGTGTATCTTGACGATATACTTATTTTTTTCTCCTGATGAGCAGACCCATGTGCAGCATGTACGCAAGGTACTACAAAGATTGCTGGATCACCAGCTGTTTGTAAAAGCAGAGAAGTGTGAGTTCCATGTCTCTACCATCTCTTTCCTGGTCTTTGTTGTAACACCTGACAGCATCCAAATGGACCCCGAGAAGGTCAGTGCGGTTTCCGATTGGCCAACGCCCACCAACCGTAAGTTGGTGCAAAGATTTCTAGGATTCGCCAACTTTTACAGGAGGTTCATTAGAAATTTTAGTTCTATTGCCGCACCATTACATGCTCTGACCTCGACCAAAGTAAAGTTCTCCTGGTCTCCTGAAGCAGACCAGGCCTTCTGTAAACTGAAAGCGAGTTTCTGTTCCGCACCAATCCTGAACCTCCCTGAGCTTGACCGACAATTTGTCGTGGAGGTTGATACGTCCGACTCGGGCATTGGGGCAGTTTTGTCCCAACGCTCGAAGTCGGACAACAAATTACATCCTTGCGCCTTCCTCTCCCGCAAATTGACACCAGCGGAGAGAAACTACGACATAGGTAATCACGAACTTTTAGCAGTAAAAGCGGCTCTCGAAGAATGGCGTCATTGGCTCGAGGGGGCGGAACACCCCTTTTTGGTTTGGACCGACCATAAAAATTTAGAGTACATCAGAACGGCCAAACGACTCAATGCTCGACAGGCTAGATGGGCGCTATTCTTCAACCGCTTTAACTTTACCTTGTCTTACAGACCAGGCTCTAAAAATGGTAAGCCAGACGCCCTCTCTAGATTATATGACGCCGAGGGATCAATCAAGTCCCCCTCTAACATTCTTCCTGATTCCTGTGTAGTGGGGGCGGTGACCTGGGAGATAGAGGACAAGGTAAAAAGAGCTCTTTCTGACATGACTGTTCCCAAAGACACTCCAGCTAACAGACTGTTTGTTCCAGAGATTGTTCGGTCCCAGGTCATCCACTGGGCCCATACCTCCCGCATTGCCTGTCACCCCGGTTCCAAGCGCACCACCTTCATCATCAAACAGCGGTTCTGGTGGCCAAACATGGACATGGACGTTGGAGGAATATGTGGCGGCCTGCTCGGTTTGTGCCCGAGGAAAGTCCTCACACCAACCCCCCTCAGGTCTGCTACAACCCCTTCCTGTCCCTCATCGTCCCTGGTCCAACATTTCAATTGATTTTGTCACAGGCTTACCACCTTCTGAAGGTAACACCACTGTCTTGACTATTGTGGATAGAGTCTCTAAAATGGTGCATTTTGTGGCACTTCCAAAGTTACCCTCCGCCAAAGAGACGGCGGAGGTGATGTTGTTTCATGTATTTCGTATTCATGGCTTTCCTAGTGACGTGGTGTCGGACCGGGGACCGCAGTTCGTCTCCAGATTCTGGAAGGAGTTCTGCGGCCTGTTGGGGGCGACGGTGAGCCTTTCCTCGGGACATCACCCCGAGTCAAACGGTCAAACCAAAAGACTTAATCAAGAGCTGGAGACAGGACTTCGGTGTCTGGTGGTCCAGAACCCATCAACATGGAGTAAGCACCTTATGTGGATCGAGTATGCACACAACACACTGCCTTGTTCTTCCTCCAGTTTGTCTCCTTTCCAATGTGTCTATGGTTACCAGCCACCGCTGTTCCCCGAAGTAGAGCCAGAGTCCAGTGTTCCTTCTGCCCAGGCTCTAGTGCGGCGCTGCCGCAAGATATGGAAAGGAGCCCGACAGATGCTCTTAAGGAGCTCCGCACGGGCCAAGAAGACGGCAGACCGCCACCGACTCCCTGCTCCATCCTACTGACCCGGCCAGATGGTCTGGCTTTCAACTAAAGACCTCCCTTTACGAGTCGAGTCTCGAAAGCTGGCTCCCAAGTTCGTGGGTCCCTTCCCCATAACTAAGGTAATCAACCCGGTCGCAGTCACACTTCAACTTCCCAGGTCCATGAGGATCCACCCCACCTTCCATGTGGGAAGACTTAAACCTGCAAAAGCGAGCCCCCTGGTTCCGGTATCCAAGCCTCCTCCTCCTCCTCGACTGATTGATGGGGGCCCGGTCTACACGGTAAAGAAACTTCTTGATATGCGGCGTAGGGGGAGGGGCAAGCAATACCTTGTAGACTGGGAGGGATATGGCCCGGAGGAGAGGTGTTGGGTGTCCTCAAAGGACATCATGGACCCCAATCTCATAAGAGATTTTCACAAGACCCATCCTAAAGGGTTAGGGACTTCTGGAGCCGTCCCTAGAGGGGGGGGGTTCTGTTAAGAAAACTAGGTCTTAGTCTGTGTCTCTGTGTTGCATGCTTTTATTTTGGTGCACTTCCTGTTTTATTTTGGCATGTTTAATCTCTCCTCTCGTTGCAGATCACTTCACTCCCTGCCCTACATGTTTCCCTCCTGCACGTTTGAGCACCGCCCCCTAACCGAGTTTTTCTTCACAGCTCACCTGAGTCTGATCGTCGCCCCTGATTGTGTCCACCTGTCCATAGTTAGTCATTTCCTTCACTAGTATATAATGTGTGCTCCCCATTCCTCCTGTGCCAGTTCGTCTTGCCTGTTTCCAGTGTTAAGCGTCCCAGCATTCATCTGATTATTAGACTCCTCGTGTTTGACCTTTTGCTCGTGTTTTTTGACCCTGCCTCAGCCTTCTGATTTGGACACTTTTGCAAGTATTGATTCCTGTGTACCGACCCTTTTTGTATTAAAGACACCGAATATTGCCTACCCCTGCTTTAAGCCTGTTTTTGCGTTTGAGTCCAGTCCTGTTCTTTGCCTCATGCATAACAAACACGTCCTTAAACTACCACAAAGAATTGAGACGCAGTTTTTAGTTTGAATTTCAAATCCAGAGCCGTCCTGCGTCGGTATCCTCACCACTCCCTGCGGTTCAGGCCTGATTTCTTTGCCTGCCAGCCGAAGCCTCCACTGACTCGATGGATGTTTTTCAGGATCATTTCGGCTGCATAGGGATAATTTCTGGACGCCATCTGTCAAAAAACAGACAGCTTTCTGAAAGTAATTTACCTGCAGAGGAGAATCGAGGCTGTCGTCTTCTTTCACTATTGGCGTGCGTTTAGTGGTGGTGGGAACCTCGTACGTCATCACGCTCCATCTGGATGCACAGAAAATTAAAATAGAGGTTATTATCAGATAATCAGATCAAGACAAAGAGGACAGGACTCATACACACTCGCCTCTATGTACTTTTTCTATCTGACATTGTACCATTGATCAATAAAAATCTATAGTTAAACACCTGAACGTGTACATGCTTTTTACTTATCTGAATTATATTCTTTAATTAAAGGACTAATTTGACATTTTGTGAAATTATTCATGTTCCTGCTGAGAGTTGGCTGACAAGATTTTTGTCTGTACGGTAAAGATGAAGCCCCCCTCCCTCTGGTCTTACCGGTCCAGCATCTTGGTGGTGGCTCTCTCCAGCTTCTCCAGGATCTGCAGCAGCTGAGCGTCGTCGTCACAGAGGCCTCCCCAGCCCAGGACCCGGGCCAGGTCGTTACCGGTACCCAGAGGCAACACGCCGAGCTGGCACTGCAACAGACGACACTATGTCATCTGCAAACTAACTGACTGAATACAGTTTTCAACCAAAATCATCACAATACGTTTTATTTATGACTCAACAATCTAAATCACAAAGTCAGAAAAAACAGATCTGACTCTCTAATCAATAAAACAGGACCCTCATCATACATTTCCTTCGATTTCACACCAGAACAGCGGAAGTGCTGCTCAGGAGAGTTACTGTAGCAGCCGCGGTGCTGCGTTCACTGTCTCCAGTCCACCGTCAGGAGAGTTACTGCAGCAGCCGCGGTGCTGCGTTCACTGTCTCCAGATCACCGTCAGGAGAGTTACTGCAGCAGCCGCGGTGCTGCGTTCACTGTCTCCAGTCCACCGTCAGGAGAGTTACTGCAGCAGCTGCGGTGCTGCGTTCACTGTCTCCAGATCACCGTCAGGAGAGTTACTGCAGCAGCCGCGGTGCTGCGTTCACTGTCTCCAGATCACCGTCAGGAGAGTTACTGCAGCAGCCGCGGTGCTGCGTTCACTGTCTCCAGATCACCGTCAGGAGAGTTACTGCAGCAGCCGCGGTGCTGCGTTCACTGTCTCCAGATCACCGTCAGGAGAGTTACTGCAGCAGCCGCGGTGCTGCGTTCACTGTCTCCAGATCACCGTCAGGAGAGTTACTGCAGCAGCCGCGGTGCTGCGTTCACTGTCTCCAGATCACCGTCAGGAGAGTTACTGCAGCAGCCGCGGTGCTATGTATAATTTTTCGTTGAATAAATGCAACAACTCTTCAGACCGAAGCCAACTTCTCGTATCTGTGCTGGCTTAGACTCTGTTAAGGTGGATTGTTAAGGTGGACCGGCTTTTCTCCTTAATGTGACGAGCTGCTCCTCTGAGTTTTGCTCAGCTTTTTAGTGAAATATTAATATTTCTCTTAACTGTTTAACTGACAGCATTTAATGGGTTAAAATGCTCAGTGTCAGTTAACGGTTCAACAGTTAATTACTAACATCACTAATTAGATGGTGATTATAGAAGTAAGTCAGAACGTGAAGTGAAAATCTTGTTAATGTGGTTGAAGCCTTGACACTAACCGGTTAATCTGAACGAAATGATTCAAACTGGTTTGACACGGCACTTATACATCCTGATTAAACACTGGTTTAAAATAAATCCATGTTAACCAACATGGCATTCATTCATTCAGATGAATTAGTTAGTTTATCAGCGTATGATTGGAGGTTTAACCCTTCACCACCCTCACTCTGTCCCTTCCTGACTTCCTTTATTTGATCTTTCTGCGTTTACAACGAGCTGGTTTCTCTAGTCCATCAGTCCCCCCCCCCCTCCTCCTCCTCCTCCTCCTCCTCCTCACCTGTTTATGGAGGTTGAGTTTATCCAGCTCTGAGAGGACCCAGCCCACGCTGCCGTCTCCTCCACACACCAGGATACGAAACGTCACAAACTTCTGGAAAAGACGCAGGCTGATGGAGGAGAGAGAGATGGGATGGGAGGATGAACATTACAGCATCAGTGCATCCATTAACTAGAAACTCCCACTAGTGGAGCAGTAAACCAGTCAGAATGAATCTGCTATGTACAGCTGAAAGAAAAAGTATGTGAACCTCTGGATTTAATACCTGGTCGACCCTCCTTTAGCAGCAACAACCTCAACCAGACGTTTCCTGTAGTAGCAGATCAGACCTGCTCAGCGGTCAGGAGGAGTTCTGGACCGATCCTCTTTACAAACCTGGTTCAGTTCAGTGATGTTCTGGATGTCTGGTGTGAATCTCTCTCTGGAGGTCCTGAGGTCAGGACTCGGACTGGGCCGCTCCAGAAGGCCTATTTTCTTCTGTTGGTGATCTACTTCTCTGCTTTGGGTCGTTGTCCTGTTGGATCACCATCCTCTGTTGAGCTTCAGCTGGAGGACAGATGGTCTGAAGTTTTCCTGTAAACGTCTCCATAAAATAGTGAATTCATGTTTCCGTCGATGGCGGCGATCCGTCCAGGTCCTGAAGCAGCCCCGAACCATGACGCCCCTCCACCATATTTCACAGTGGTGATGAGGTTTAGATGTTGGTGTGCTGAGCCTTTTTCCCTCCACATAGCGTTGTGTGGTCCTTCCTAACAGCTCAGTTCTGGTTTCATCTGTCCACAGAGTATTTAGCCAGTAGTGCTGTGGAGCATCCAGCTGCTCTTTGGCAAACTTCAAACCTGCAGCAGTGGTTTTTGGACAGCAGTGTCTTCCTCCGTGGTGTCCTCCATCAGCTCCATTCTTCTTTAATGTTTCACTGATTGGAGATCAGTCAACTAAAATGTCAGCATGTACCAGAGATCTCTGTTAGTCTTTAGCTGACCCTCTAGGACTCTTCTTCACCTCATTGAGCGTTCGGCGCTGGGCTCTAGCGGCCATCTTTACAGGACGACCACGCCTAGGGAGAGTAGCAGCAGTGCTGAACTGTCTCCATCTGTAGACAGTCTGTCTCACCGTGGACACATGGACATCAAGGCTTTTAGAGAGACTTCTGGAACCCTTTCAGCTTCATATCAGTCAGCAGGTCTTGATCGTAGGTCTTCTGAGAGCTCTTTAGTGCGAGGCATGGTTCCCATCAGGCAATGCTTCTGGAGAACAGCTAACTCCAAACTGCTGTGTTTTTATAGGGCGGCTTTAACCAACACCTCCAATCATCACACTGACTGGACTCCAGGTTGGTCATTAGTCTAGGGGTTCACATACTTTTTCTACCCTGCACTGTGAATGTTTACATGTTGTGTTCAATAAAAACATGAAAACACATCATTTTGTGCTGTATTAGTTTAAGCAGACTGTGTTTGTCTGTTGTTGTGACTTAGATGAAGATCAGAACACGTTTTATGACCAATTTATGCAGAAATCCAAGTAATCCCAAAGGTTCAGACTGTTTCTTGCAACTGTATTAAGGTTGGAAAACGAATCAAATATTCATCGTGATCATGAGTTTGGCTTCACACAGTAAAATGAAGACGATCTACTGCTCATTGAAAACTGCTGTGCTCCCTAAACTATCAGCCAGCAGCTGCTGATCCAGATGTTTTGGCTTTACTGTTGGGTATAAATATTATCTATCCAACCAATGTGTTTATGATTAAATTAAGAGCATAAAATAGTTTATCTAGCTCTTAATGTTGCTCTCAAAATGCACCAGATTGAAGCATTTAACTTTAAAATGTAGTTAATAAAGGAGTAGGATGAATATCCAGGGATTTCTTCATATTGAAATATACAGTATTACGCAGAAAAAAATATATTGCAATATCAGTTTTTTCAAACATGGTGCCGCCCTAATTTGTACATTTGCAGGAATGTATCACAGCACAAGACATGAAAGCATAGATCTGTTCATTTAAAATGTGAAAAATAATTGTGATTATCATTTGTCCAGCATTGTGTAGCCCTAATACATACTGCATGTGTTTATCATTCCATTATTAATGAAAGTTCTGTCATGGTTCATTAAAAAAAGCTTGCAAACCCAAGTTCTGGTCCTCCGTTCATCAGGTCAAAGACCTGAGCCGGGTTGAGGAGCTGCTTGAACTTGCGGAGGAACTTCACCCCCTGGTTGTCTCCACTTTTGGAGTTGACCAGCACCAGGAGAGGACTGGAGCAGGACGCTGAGGCGGCCTTCCAGAAGCCTGACAGGAAATTAATCCAACATTAATAACATATGAAACATTACAACTTCTATCTGTCAGATTCAAGTCCACATGTTGGCAGTCACACTTTGATTTGATAGATCCTTTTGGAGATCTGGGACTATGTCACATTTATCCTGACAGGTTCATTTCATCTCATCTAAATATTAAACATGTTGTAACTCTGAGTACAAGTTCAAGATCATAGACATGACTACTGACTTTCTGTAGCACAAACTAGCCACAAATTCACAGACTGACCAGACATGGTCCAGATGTGGACAGATGTTCACATTCCAGCAACAATCCCATCATTCAAGATCAAACTCTGAACTTATTGTACAGCACTGCAGTCCTGTGAAGAAGAGTCGGTATGAGTGTCGGAGGCGTCTCACCGTCTGAGTCGATGCTGTTCAGTGCAGTAGGAGGGATGATTGACACTCGATACTGACCCAAAGGACACACCTTCCCCATTTGTTCTTTACAGCTGTTGTGGACCTGAACACACACACACTCGGAGTCAGTGGTCTCCATAGTGATTCCAGGTTCCAACAGCAGAAAGGTCATTACATCACTCTGAAACCCTGCAAAAGTCCCTGTAACCTTTACCGATGCCACCGCGGTAACCTTTACCGATACCGCCGCGGTAACCTTTACAGATACCACCGCGGTAACCTTTACCGATACCACCGCGGTAACCTTTACCGATACCACCGCGGTAACCTTTACCGATACCGCCGCGGTAACCTTTACCGATACCACCGCGGTAACCTTTACAGATACCGCCGCGGTAACCTTTACCGATGCCGCCGCGGTAACCTTTACAGATACCACCGCGGTAACCTTTACAGATACCGCCGCGGTAACCTTTACAGATACCGCCGCGGTAACCTTTACAGATACCACCGCGGTAACCTTTACCGATACCACCGTGGTAACCTTTACAGATACCGCCGCGGTAACCTTTACAGATACCACCGCGGTAACCTTTACAGATACCACCGTGATAACCTTTACAGATACCGCCGCGGTAACCTTTACAGATACCACCGCGGTAACCTTTACAGATACCACCGTGATAACCTTTACAGATACCACCGTGATAACCTTTACAGATACCACCGTGATAACCTTTACAGATACCACCGCGGTAACCTTTACAGATACCACCGTGATAACCTTTACCGATACCACCGTGATAACCTTTACAGATACCACCGCGGTAACCTTTACAGATACCACCGTGATAACCTTTACAGATACCACCGCGGTAACCTTTACAGATACCACCGTGGTAACCTTTACAGATACCACCGCGGTAACCTTTACAGATACCGCCGCGGTAACCTTTACAGATACCACCGCGGTAACCTTTACAGATACCACCGTGATAACCTTTACAGATACCACCGTGTATTCTGTGTGTTTCTGTGTGTCTGTGTGTGTTTCTGTGTGTGTTTCTGTGTGTCTGTGTGTGTTTCTGTGTGTGTTTCTGTGTGTATGTGTGTGTTTCTGTGTGTGTTTCTGTGTGTGTTTCTGTGTGTGTTTCTGTGTGTATGTGTGTGTTTCTGTGTGTGTTTCTGTGTGTCTGTGTGTGTTTCTGTGTGTGTTTCTGTGTGTCTGTGTGTGTTTCTGTGTGTGTTTCTGTGTGTATGTGTGTGTTTCTGTGTGTGTTTCTGTGTGTGTTTCTGTGTGTGTCTGTGTAATCTACTAAACATCCTGCTGTACTGAAGAAGACTGAA
Organism: Pterois miles; assembly: GCA_947000775.1. NCBI lineage: Eukaryota > Metazoa > Chordata > Actinopteri > Perciformes > Scorpaenidae > Pterois > Pterois miles. Next base: position 4,364,250 of record CAMQGK010000478.1, on the reverse strand, counting down.
ACTAGTGACTGAGACCAGAAACTGATGTTTCCAGTGTTTACTGAGGTAATCAATCAGAGAGGAGGATCATTTTCTAGAGACTCTATAGACCCAGAGGAGTCGCCCCCTGCTGGCTGCAGACAAGATGAAGGGTTAAAGGTTCATCTCTCAGACCTGGAGGTCATCCAGTGGTGTGTGTCAACATGTCAGATTGATGGTGAGCGAATAAAACAAAATTTCATCTCATAATAATCTCAGATGGTCCAACTTCTGCTACAATTTTAAGAGCAAAAACAAATCGACTGTATAGACAGAGAAGATGACGTATTTCTGAGGGCCAACCAGGAAGTTAGCATCACTCTGGTTCCCTCCAACATCCACCAGTGGGGTATTTACTGACATATTTTATATCACAGAATAAAAGGTTAAATCTCTTCATCTTGTGTTGACCACAGACCTGATTTCAGGTATTAACTAAAGACCCATTGACTTCCAGACTTTTGAATTTAGGACTCATTCCTGCAGATCTTTATTTGAAAGTCCGTAGCAGATGAAAACAATTTTTCCAATATTTCATATTTTCCGGTCACAAATGTAGCACTTTTGGGGGCGGCAGTAGCTCAGTCTGTAGGGAGTTGGCTTGGGAACTGGAGGGTCACCGGTTCAAGTCCCGACATGGACCAAGAACTGAGTGTGAACTGGTAGCTGGAGAGGTGCCAGTTTACCTCTTGGGCACTGCCGAGGTGCCCTGAGCAAGGCACCAAACCCCCAACTGCTCGGGGCGCTTGTCAGGAGCAGCCCCATCACTCTGACACCTCTCCATTGTTGCATGTTTGTGCATGTGTGTGTTCAGGTCTGCATGTACCGTGTATAAGTTAACAACAGAGTGTAAAAATTGAATTTCCCCTTGCGGGACTAATAAAGGACTATCTTCTTCTTCTTCTTCTTCTAGCACTTTTGTTTTGAAGGCAGTATTACAACACTTCCTGTGTTATCCTGGACTGTTAGTTTGGCATTTAGAGAGCCACTGGAAGTCAAAATTTGGGACATTTAGATGAAAACTCTGGCTCACCACAGACGTGGTTTTCCCTCCCACCAGAAAAATGATTAATATTTGGACCAACTGGACCGGCTCTGACTCTGTTACCACGGTTATCAGTGCATTTATGTCACTGATGATTCATGGAGAAACTGTCTCGGTTAAGATCTAAACTGAGAATAACTCCCTAAATAAAAGAGAAGGACAGAAGAAGCCACACTTACGATGGCCTTGCACCAGAGGCAGCGCCAGTCCTGCAGCCGCCGCACGCTGCCACAGTTCTTGTCACAAACCACACACTTGGCGCTGACTGGCAGGTTGCCTTCCAGCCACTGGTGAGGCATGAACACCTGAGGGCGAATACGCAAAAACACTGGCAACACGAGACATCACAAGTACTCACTGGACTCAGGAATACTTCAGACTGTTTCCTATCTGCCTGCTTTGGGTCATTCACTGATCTAGTGTCGTTTTAGCCACAACCTAACTGAAGCTTTCTAGAGTCACCACATGGCTTTTGTTCAGCGAATAAGTCACTCACCCCTTCCTCATCCTCGATGATGTCATTTCCTATGGAGGCCAGCGTGGTCCATTTACAGTTGTTGGTGGAGCGAACTGCACAGCGCTTATGAGCCTTGAACTTACAAACTGCACAGAAAACATCAGTAAATGTCATTTTAGACAAACTTAAAGGAGCAGTACGTAACATTTAGTGTATAATTAGCTGAAACCAACACTCATTGTGTTTGTTATCTTAGAAGGAGTCCGCCATGTGTCCTCCATGTTTCTCCAGGGCGGACTCTCTAGACAGACTTGAACGTTTTTACATCATCTGAAGGACGTTGTAGTTCTCCGACACTAATCTGATCCACAGCGTGTCAAACTGGGCCCCTAAAGTTATTATGCTATGGATGACGTCTGAGCCAAGTTATTATAGTAGAATAAAACTCAAGCTAAAACTAAAATAAGTAGTGAAAAATATTTTTAATCGTTTGATATAAAATGTCAGAAAACAGTAAAATCTGGTGACGTCTTAAAATGAGACGATGAATCGATTATCAACATAGCTGGTGATTATGATCAAGTAGTCCTGCTCACTGCAGCTCTACAACACATTAACTGCTAGAACAAACATCAAGAAAGAAATTTAAATTCCCAGTAATGTGCTCCAGCAACTGACCTACAAACCTGACTGACCTTCAGCTTTCTGCCAATATGAGAAAGGTATGAGGAACGTTTCTAAAATGTCAAACCTGTGATGAGCCCGGCCTCGCCCTGCAATAAAGAGCTATCAACCTACGTCTGTACTTTCACAGGCACATAGTCTAAATGCTTCTCTACAACCGTCAGGAGCGATTGGGTCTGTCGGCGCCGGTCCTCAGTGAGTGAGTACCTTCACAGGACAGGCCGTGGGAGGTGACGCCGGGCAGGGCCTCCCTGCAGACGTTGCAGAAGGTCGGCCTGGCGTGCGAGCAGGCGTACCAGTTGTGCATCCCAGAGAAGTGCTCCATGTTGAACTGACTGGCCTGGGGGAAGGAGAGGACAACGACATCGGCGCTCCACATTAAACTGGTTGGCTCAAATCGTCAGAGCGCTACATATGCAGCCTGGGGACAAAGACATATCGGTGACCTTTTAAATTTCATGCTGAGCTACACAGCCAGAGGAAGTGGGGGCACATGGCGAAGAAAACCACCGCAGCACTATATCAAAGTTTGTGGCCTCGTGCTCGAGACGAACCGGGATGGAGACAATGATGTCAAAGCAAAAGAGATCCATAAAGCCAGACTATGAGCAGGGCCTAAACCCAGAGACACCCACGTAGACCTGTTTAGTCCTCTTTAAGGGGGTCCAAGGGTCCAAGGAGATAGTAGTCCTTTTTAATGGGGTCCAAGGGTCTTTAGGGGGAGATAGTATTGAGATAACATCAAAGTGGTGATCATCATCTGAAAGGGTCACGTTGTTCTGGTCAGTAATCTGAAATATGCTCACTTAAGCTTACTTACGCTAACTTAAGATAAGTTATTCTCTCATACGTTGATAGAATTTTGTTCCACAGATTTGGTGTTAAATTGAACCATTTTTTACCATAAAAATAATAATAACAAACTTTATTTGTATAGCATCTTTCATACAACATTGCAACTCAAAGTGCTTAAAATGATCAATAATCCTCCAGAATCTCACATTAAAACACCAAGAAGAAGACCTGCAGTAGTAGTAGTAGTAGTAGTAGTAGTAGTAGTAGTAGAGGTTGTGATTATCCTAGAGGTAGTAGTAGTAGTAGTAGAGGCTGTGATTATCCTAGAGGTAGTAGTAGTAGTAGAGACTGTGATTATCCTAGAGGTAGTAGTAGTAGTAGTAGAGGATGAGATTATCCTAGAGGTAGTAGTAGTAGTAGTAGTAGTAGTAGAGGCTGTGATTATCCTAGATGTAGTAGTAGTAGTAGTAGAGGCTGTGATTATCCTAGAGGTAGTAGTAGTAGTAGAGACTGTGATTATCCTAGAGGTAGTAGTAGTAGTAGTAGAGGCTGTGATTATCCTAGAGGTAGTAGTAGTAGTAGAGGCTGTGATTATCCTAGAAGTAGTAGTAGTAGTAGTAGTAGTAGTAGAGGCTGTGATTATCCTAGAGGTAGTAGTAGTAGTAGTAGAGGCTGTGATTATCCTAGAGGTAGTAGTAGTAGTAGTAGTAGTAGTAGTAGAGGCTTTGATTATCCTAGAGGTAGTAGTAGTAGTAGTAGCAGTAGTAGTAGTAGAGGCTGTGATTATCCTAGAGGTAGTAGTAGTAGTAGTAGTAGTAGAGGCTGTGATTATCCTAGAGGTAGTCGTAGTAGTAGTAGTAGTAGTAGTAGTAGTAGTAGTAGAGGCTGTGATTATCATAGAGGTAGTGGCTGTGATTATCCTAGAGGTAGTTGTAGTAGTAGTAGTAGTAGTAGTAGTAGTAGAGGCTGTGATTATCATAGAGGTAGTGGCTGTGATTATCCTAGAGGTAGTAGTAGTAGTAGTAGTAGAGGCTGTGATTATCCTAGAGGTAGTCGTAGTAGTAGTAGTAGTAGTAGTAGAGGCTGTGATTATCCTAGAGGTAGTCGTAGTAGTAGTAGTAGTAGTAGTAGAGGCTGTGATTATCATAGAGGTAGTGGCTGTGATTATCCTAGAGGTAGTAGTAGTAGTAGTAGTAGTAGTAGTAGTAGAGGCTGTGATTATCCTAGAGGTAGTAGTAGTAGTAGTAGTAGTAGAGGCTGTGATTATCCTAGAGGTAGTAGTAGTAGTAGTAGTAGTAGAGGCTGTGATTATCCTAGAGGTAGTAGTAGTAGTAGTAGTAGTAGTAGAGGCTGTGATTATCCTAGAGGTAGTAGTAGTAGTGGAGGCTGTGATTATCCTAGAGGTAGTAGTAGTAGTAGTAGTAGTAGAGGCTGTGATTATCCTAGAGGTAGTAGTAGTAGTAGTAGTAGTAGTAGTAGAGGCTGTGATTATCCTAGAGGTAGTAGTAGTAGTAGTAGTAGTAGAGGCTGTGATTATCCTAGAGGTAGTAGTAGTAGTAGTAGTAGTAGAGGCTGTGATTATCCTAGAGGTAGTAGTAGTAGTGGAGGCTGTGATTATCCTAGAGGTAGTAGTAGTAGTAGTAGTAGTAGTAGAGGCTGTGATTATCCTAGAGGTAGTAGTAGTAGTGGAGGCTGTGATTATCCTAGAGGTAGTAGTAGTAGTAGAGGCTGTGATTATCCTAGAGGTAGTAGTCGTAGTAGTAGAGGCTATGATTATCATAGAGGTAGTAGTAGTAGTAGAGGCTGTGATTATCCTAGAGGTAGTAGTAGTAGTAGTAGTAGTAGTAGTAGTAGAGGAGGCTGTGATTATCATAGAGGTAGTAGTAGTAGTAGTAGTAGAGGCTGCGATTATCATAGAGGTAGAAGTAGTAGTAGTAGTAGAGGCTGTGATTATCCTAGAGGTAGTAGTAGTAGTAGAGGCTGTGATTATCCTAGAGGTAGTAGTAGTAGTAGTAGTAGTAGAGGCTGTGATTATCATAGAGGTAGTAGTAGTAGTAGTAGTAGTAGAGGCTGTGATTATCATCGAGGTAGTAGTAGTAGTAGTAGTAGTAGTAGTAGAGGCTGTGATTATCCTAGAGGTAGTAGTAGTAGTAGTAGTAGTAGTAGTAGCAGTAGAGTCTGTGATTATCCTAGAGGTAGTAGTAGTAGTAGTAGTAGTAGTAGAGGCTGTGATTATCAAAGAAGTAGTAGTAGTAGTAGTAGTAGTAGTAGAGTCTGTGATTATCCTAGAGGTAGTAGTAGTAGTAGTAGTAGAGGCTGTGATTATCCTAGAGGTAGTTGTAGTAGTAGTAGTAGTAGTAGTAGTAGTAGTAGTAGTAGAGGCTGTGATTATCATAGAGGTAGTGGCTGTGATTATCCTAGAGGTAGTAGTAGTAGTAGTAGTAGTAGTAGTAGTAGAGGCTGTGATTATCCTAGAGGTAGTCGTAGTAGTAGTAGTAGTAGTAGAGGCTGTGATTATCCTAGAGGTAGTCGTAGTAGTAGTAGTAGTAGTAGAGGCTGTGATTATCATAGAGGTAGTGGCTGTGATTATCCTAGAGGTAGTAGTAGTAGTAGTAGTAGTAGTAGTAGAGGCTTTGATTATCCTAGAGGTAGTAGTAGTAGTAGTAGCAGTAGTAGTAGTAGAGGCTGTGATTATCCTAGAGGTAGTAGTAGTAGTAGTAGTAGTAGAGGCTGTGATTATCCTAGAGGTAGTCGTAGTAGTAGTAGTAGTAGTAGTAGTAGTAGTAGTAGAGGCTGTGATTATCATAGAGGTAGTGGCTGTGATTATCCTAGAGGTAGTTGTAGTAGTAGTAGTAGTAGTAGTAGTAGTAGAGGCTGTGATTATCATAGAGGTAGTGGCTGTGATTATCCTAGAGGTAGTAGTAGTAGTAGTAGTAGAGGCTGTGATTATCCTAGAGGTAGTCGTAGTAGTAGTAGTAGTAGTAGTAGAGGCTGTGATTATCCTAGAGGTAGTCGTAGTAGTAGTAGTAGTAGTAGTAGAGGCTGTGATTATCATAGAGGTAGTGGCTGTGATTATCCTAGAGGTAGTAGTAGTAGTAGTAGTAGTAGTAGTAGAGGCTGTGATTATCCTAGAGGTAGTAGTAGTAGTAGTAGTAGTAGAGGCTGTGATTATCCTAGAGGTAGTAGTAGTAGTAGTAGTAGTAGAGGCTGTGATTATCCTAGAGGTAGTAGTAGTAGTAGTAGTAGTAGTAGTAGTAGTAGAGGCTGTGATTATCCTAGAGGTAGTAGTAGTGGTAGTAGTAGTAGTAGTAGTAGTAGTAGTAGTAGCAGTAGTATCCTAGAGGTCACCACAGGTCATTGTATACAGTGATCAATGAAATGGCTCCTATGGGGACTAACATCATCACACATGGATCCAGGTGGACTCATTGATCCACCAGAGTGTCAGCGTTACAGCTGCATTTGGGATCCCTGAAGTTCCCATGAGTCTCAGAGGGTTAAAAGATGACCAGACTGTGATATCGGTGCTGTCAAACCAAAAGCCCTGGACAAAATAAGAGACGCTCTTCCTTTTCAGAAAGCGTTCATAACTTTAGAGACATCAGAACGTCGGATGTGAAATGACGATCACTTTGGAGAAGATACCGTCAACGGTTCGATCTGCACCCTAACAGATGTGCAGAATAAGGAGGAGGAGGAGGATGTTTTCCTCCAAGAGAAGAACAGATGGGCGAAAAATTAAGAGCGGTGTGAAGCTTCTCATCACAATACATTTTTATGAAATGATCAGTTTGGTTTGATCAGTAATGTTGGAGTGTGGAGGGACGCTAACCTCGTAGGTTTCCCATTTCTGGACGGATTTGAGAGCGCTGATCCAGTCCTCCATTTCCTTCCTGCTCTCAGCGCATAACATTAGTTTGCGAAATGGAGTGATCACCTGAGACAAAAATGGAGAGATGGAGAAAGTCTGAGCTTAGAAGTGAAATATTTTCTGAATATCTCACCTCATCAACATAGTTGGGATTCTAGAGCCTTACTAGTTTCTCTGTGAAGCTAAATGCTAACATGCTGCTGTTCAGCAGGTATGCTAACGGCGAGGCGTGGCCCGCAGCGAGCTGCTAGCTGCGAGGCGTGGCCCGCAGCGAGCTGCTAGCTGCGAGGCGTGGCCCGCAGCGAGCTGCTAGCTGCGAGGCGTGGCCCGCAGCGAGCTGCTAACGGCGAGGCGTGGCCCGCAGCGAGCTGCTAGCTGCGAGGCGTGGCCCGCAGCGAGCTGCTAACGGCGAGGCGTGGCCCGCAGCGAGCTGCTAGCTGCGAGGCGTGGCCCGCAGCGAGCTGCTAACGGCGAGGCGTGGCCCGCAGCGAGCTGCTAGCTGCGAGGCGTGGCCCGCAGCGAGCTGCTAACGGCGAGGCGTGGCCCGCAGCGAGCTGCTAGCTGCGAGGCGTGGCCCGCAGCGAGCTGCTAACGGCGAGGCGTGGCCCGCAGCGAGCTGCTAACGGCGAGGCGTGAACACAAAGCAGAGCTGAGGCTCATGGGAATGTCACTCGTTTTACAGGCACAGTAGAAATTTTGGATCGATCATGTTTTTGACCTGATTATGGTTTTACACAGAGCTGTAGTGCTGAAGTTTCCTGGAGGAAGGTATATCGGCCTAACAGTGGACTCCTCCCTCTTTGGGCTCTGTGCCGACGGAGAGCATCTCAGTTTGAGCTCATGTTTCAGCTGCATTCGCCACAACAAGCAGCGCCTGAATCGGGCAGAACGCCGTCGCAGCGCGGAGGTCAGAGGTGGCGTCTTCACGTTGTGGCCTGTTCGCTGCACTCGTCCTCAGCTGCCGCTCTGACCGTGCACCCCTCACGCCTCAGCACCCGTGGGTGCTCGGCCATTCAGCTGCACGGCTCCCAGGTTCTGGAGCTCCCGCCCTCCACACATCTGACCGTCCTGTTCTCTTCACTCTGCTGCCGTTTTCATCACGTCTGGCTGTTCTCATCTAATCCAGTGTTATTTTAGCTTTGTAAGGTGTCCTGAAAGGCCCCACCAAATAAAATGTATAATAATAATAATAATAATGAGAAGGGGATAACTAAGAGAAAGAATACACATGGGATGGTCTGATTTTTGTCCCAGTCCGGCATTTACTCCCTACATACATCACTGGTCCTTCATGATCCTGTCTCCGGTTCACCAGTTCTCCTTCCTTGGACCACTTCTGGTAGGTCCTGACCACTGCAGACCGGGAACATCCCACCAGAGCTGCAGTTCTGGAGATGTTCTGACCCGGTCGTCTAGCCATCACCTTGTTGGACTCAGACCTGTCTTGGACTCAGACTTGTCTTGGGCTCAGACCTGTCTTGGACTCAGACCTGTCTTGGACTCAGACCTGTCTTGGACTCAGACTTGTCTTGGGCTCAGACCTGTCTTGGACTCAGACTTGTCTTGGGCTCAGACCTGTCTTGGGCTCAGACTTGTCTTGGGCTCAGACCTGTCTTGGACTCAGACCTGTCTTGGGCTCAGACCTGTCTTGGACTCAGACTTGTGTTGGACTTAATCTGATGCTGAGTTTAGTTTGATGTTAGAAGATAGAGACATGTTGTTTCTGGATAGATAGATAGATTATTTCTGTTCATCCTAACTCATTAATCTCTATATTAGCACTGGAAAGACTACTGCCTGTTGTGATCTTGAACAGGACTCAATTTGCTCTGGACTCGGTTTTGACTTGGACTCAGTTAACTTGGTCTTGACTACAGACAGATAAACCAATGTGGATCACTGAAGTTATTATAACTACCTGGACCAGATGTCATAGCGGTCCAACAGTTACAGAGACATTTCACTCAACCACAGAAGTGAACCTCGTGGTGGGGCAAGAAAAAAAAAAAGCCTGAGGATCACCAAAGTCAGCAGGATCCATCCTCTAGGGACCAGGAACAGCTGTACCACATTGAATAGCAGAGAGACACTTCAGTGTGGACCAACCATCCAGCGTAGACCAGCACAGACACAGCTGATAACACCAGACGGTTTCTGAACTAACTCACGTTTCACGCTTTGAGCCTGGTCTCGCTGCTTACCGTGAAGCTGTTGTTGATGTTCTTGGTGCTGGTCTCGGCCACACTGGCGTCCGATAAGTCCACTTCATCAAAAATTAGAGACTGATGGGAAGAAAGACAAAACAAAGCAGACATGAGCGTCTTCTTCCTGTCTAGGACCGTACCATCACTCCTCCTGTAAACCATTACTCAGTACGTCACCTCAGGACCGGTTCACTGTACCTTGCAGTCTTTGGCGTAGTACAGAGTCCTCCCTCGGAGTTTGAAGTACCTCCTCTTCCATCTCTGGAAAGAACTGGTCTGCTTTAACAGGATTCCCTCCTTCACACTTTTCTGTGGAGGACAAAAAGGTGGTAAACAGATGTGAGTGCATCCACAATGACAGCTGTTCTTCATGGAGGCCAACGGAAGGAGATCAGTTCGAATAGAGTCACCAAGATAACAATAATAACCACAATAATAACAACAATAACAATAATCATAACAATAATAACAACAACAGTAATAATAATAATAATGCTCCTGTGTTTCTGCTCAGATCAGTAGAGATGTGTTGACTGAAGTTGCTCACAGAAACGTTTAATTAAAGGATTATACCACCGTTTTTGTGCACTGTCAAACACCTTCCAGTCATTTACTGGACTGACTGACATTATTACCACTGTAGTCCGTACGGTATGCGCCACCCAGCGGTGTTCATGGGACAGGACTTTCATTCCTTTTTCACAGAACTTGTATAAAAATGAGTCCATGGAAAGATTTAAATAAGACTCGTTCATCTGATCTAGATCCAGCACAGTGAGCGGCGCTCATTTTACAGCACCGGACACAACACCGCTCCTCGACGAGGGGATCGGGAATACTGAGATGGAAACTAACCAGAGGGGAGGGGAGTGCTGACACCAGCAAGGTGAGAAAAACAAACACACCCAACAGCACAGAGCAGGAAGAAGAGAAAGGATGTTAGTCATTTAAAGTGTGCCGTTAGTGGAGAGAAAGCAACAGACGTCATAATATTCACAACTTTTTATGAAATAAGTATTCATGTGATCTGTGAATCCTTATGGACTAAATGAATGAATGAGTCACCACTTTGTGGTGTTTACTATGCCAGTAAATATGAATGAATGCTACAAAGATATGCAGCATGTCCACATTTAATGTGTCCACATGTGTATTTATGGAGATGGTTCCGATCCTGATACCAGCACTGCTCAAAGTCCAGGATCTATGCACCAATCTGATTCCATCTTTACCTCCGCCAAGGAGGTTGTGTTTGTTTGTTTGTCTGTCTGTGTTCAAGATAACTCAAAAACTTATGGATGGATTTTGATGACATTTTCAGGGTGTGTGGAAAATGTGAAAAGGAAGAAGTGATTTAATTTTGGGGGTGATCCGGAAGAAATCCTGGATTCTGGATCACTTTGAAATTTTCGTTAACATTGGGGTCAATGGGACCCAAAAAAATGTTTCTCAATATCTCTGGTAGTTGTTGCCCAAAGCTCATGAAATCTGACAATGTGGACTTCTATCAAATCCCAAAGGCTGATCCAGATCTGTTCCAGATGGCGGATTTTATAGCAATTTATATAACAAATGGGGGTACTCTTACATTTTGGCCTACTGTTCATTTAATATTAGAGGTAGAGATTTCTAACAAGCGGCATTGTGTAGCTGAGACAATTCAGCATCTGAACTATCTGATCTAGCTTTAATAGATTAGAAAATAATCAATTAGAGAATTGGGGGCGGCAGTAGCTCAGTCTGTAGGGAGTTGTCTTGGGAACCGGAGGGTCACCGGTTCAAGTCCCGACATGGACCAAGAACTGAGTGTGAACTGGTAGCTGGAGAGGTGCCAGTTTACCTCTTGGGCACTGCCGAGGTGCCCCTGAGCAAGGCACCAAACCCCCAACTGCTCGGGGCGCTTGTCACTCTGACACCTCTCCATTGATGCAGGTAATGGGTCCTGTTTGTGCATGTATGTATTTCAGGTCTGTATGTACTGTGTATAAGGTAAGAACAGAGTGAAAAAATTGAATTTTGTTCCGGGGATTAATATAGGTTCATCTTATCTTATCTTATCTTAATACTTGAAGAGATAGATCCAGAAGAAACCGCCAGGGGGGGAAACTATGGTGCTTGGTGGAGGTCTGCGCTCTCCGAGTGCTTTTCTAGTTTACAATGTTTTAACCTGAGCCAGGATGGACATGAAAGATAATAATCAGATGGTCAGAAGTAGACAGCTGTTTGATAATAATAATAATAATAATAATAATAATAATAATAACCACACTGGCATCAGATGGGTAGTACTACAGGTGTTGGTCTCAGGAAGGAAAAATAATCATTTCTATTTCTTTGTCAAACATGTGGTCACACCTGTTGAAGTTTTCTGGTAATTTCTGATCAGATGAGGGAGCGTCATGTTTCCAGAACCAGTAATAAATGTTCATACGGGAGGAAACCACCGCCATCAGAGCAGCAGCCATCTGTGTGGCATGAATATTATTATTAACACGACAGGAACGCATGATCTGATGCCATCGCTCTTCCTCTCTCGCTATTTATGAGTACATGCCCCGAGACGACACAATGCGCCATGGGTAATCAATCTGAGATAGGACATCGAGGGTCGCCATGGAGACCCTCATTCCTCAACAAGAGGATTCCCGGGCCTGTGATAGACGCCGGCACACGCTCACACTGAAGCAACGTTAAAACTGTGATCACGTCGCATTCCTGCACGAGTCACCTGCACGAGTCACCTGCACGACTCACCTGCAGGAGTCACCTGCACGAATCACCTGCATGAGTCACCTGCACGAGTCACCTGCATAAGTCACCTGCATGAGTCACCTGCACGAGTCACCTGCACGAGTCACCTGCACGACTCACCTGCAGGAGTCACCTGCACGAATCACCTGCATGAGTCACCTGCACGAGTCACCTGCATAAGTCACCTGCATGAGTCACCTGCACGAGTCACCTGCACGAGTCACCTGCACGAGTCACCTGCACGAGTCACCTGCACGAGTCACCTGCACGAGTCACCTGCACGAATCACCTGCATGAGTCACCTGCACGAGTCACCTGCATGAGTCACCTGCACGAGTCACCTGCAGGAGTCACCTGCACGAGTCACCTGCACGAGTCACCTGCACGAGTCACCTGCATAAGTCACCTGCATGAGTCACATGCACGAGTCACCTGCATAAGTCACCTGCATGAGTCACCTGCACGAGTCACCTGCACGAGTCACCTGCAGGAGTCACCTGCACGAGTCACCTGCACGAGTCACCTGCACGAGTCACCACGGCAGCCCGTGTGAGTGTGTGAGTGTGTGTCAGTGTGTGTGTGTGAGTATGTGTGTGTGTGAGTGTGTGTGTGTGTGTGAGTGTGAGTGTGTGAGTGTGTGTGTGTGTGTGTGAGTGTGTGTGTGAGTGTGTGTGTGAGTGTGAGTGTGTGTGTGTGTGTGAGTGTGTGTGTGAGTGTGTGAGTGTGTGTGTGAGTGTGTGAGTGTGTGTGTGTGTGTGAGTGTGTGAGTGTGTGAGTGTGTGTGTGTGAGTGTGTGTGAGTGTGTGAGTGTGTGTGTGTGTGTGAGTGTGAGTGTGTGTGTGAGTGTGTGTGTGTGAGTGTGTGTGTGTGAGTGTGAGTGTGTGTGTGAGTGTGTGTGTGAGTGTGAGTGTGTGTGTGTGTGTGAGTGTGTGTGTGAGTGTGTGAGTGTGTGTGTGAGTGTGTGAGTGTGTGTGTGTGTGAGTGTGTGTGAGTGTGTGTGTGTATGAGTGTGTGTGAGTGTGTGAGTGTGTGAGTGTGTGTGTGTGAGTGTGAGTGTGTGTGTGAGTGTGTGTGTGTGAGTGTGTGTGTGTGAGTGTGTGTGTGTGAGTGTGTGTGTGAGTGTGTGTGTGAGTGTGAGTGTGTGTGTGTGTGTGTGAGTGTGTGTGTGAGTGTGTGAGTGTGTGTGTGAGTGTGTGTGTGTGTGAGTGTGTGTGTGTATGAGTGTGTGTGAGTGTGTGAGTGTGTGTGTGTGAGTGTGAGTGTGTGTGTGAGTGTGTGTGTGTGAGTGTGTGTGTGTGAGTGTGAGTGTGTGTGTGAGTGTGTGTGTGAGTGTGAGTGTGTGTGTGTGTGAGTGTGTGTGTGAGTGTGTGAGTGTGTGTGTGAGTGTGTGAGTGTGTGTGTGTGTGAGTGTGTGTGAGTGTGTGTGTATGAGTGTGTGTGAGTGTGTGAGTGTGTGAGTGTGTGTGTGAGTGTGTGAGTGTGTGTGTGAGTGTGAGTGTGTGTGTGTGAATGTGTGTGTGTGAGTGTGAGTGTGTGTGTGAGTGTGTGTGTGTGAGTGTGAGTGTGTGTGTGAGTGTGTGTGTGTGAGTGTGTGTGTGTGAGTGTGTGTGTGTGAGTGTGTATCAGCGTTAACACTCCCTGTGGTTTTCACACATGCAGCATCATAAAGCTGGAGTGGATTAACTGGAAATGTTTGATTAGTGACGTCAACAGGAATATGGTGCTAAAGATAGCTCTTAAAATAAAATATGATAAGCTTTAAGGAGAAATTAATAATACAAACATTTTCACTGTATTTATGTAAAACCTGAAAATGTGTCCCAATTTATCAGGATGACTTACAGGAAAAAGCTAATCATGCTTTTACAGAAGAATCCAGGACTCATGGCTGCAAACTGTAATCAATAAACAGTGAATGAGGTCAGCTAATTAAATCCAACTGAATGATGTTTTTAGGTCACCTGTGAAACAAGCTGCACAACCTGAAAACTACCAACTGCAGGCAAAGATAAACTGTTTTAAAGTATGGAAATGTGTATTAAACAATGCTGAATTAACGACTGACAGGGCCGGCATATGAGCTGTAACTTGTTTTTAATGTTCAGACTGAGTATGAGGGATAGGGCAAAAATATTCTTTTCATTATATAAACTATTAACCTCTTCACAATCCAGGTAATATAGAGTATTTGAGAGGTTGTAGTGGACTAAGTCTTAAAGCTAGAGGATCCTGGTATCATACTAGAAACCCTAAAGAATCCAGCGGTATCAACCATGTCCTGAACGCTGGATAACGCTCCAGGTTTATGCTGAATTTGATGAGGAACAACTGGCATGGCCATTTTCAAAGGGGTTTCTTGACCTCTGACCTCCAGATACGTGAAAAAAACTTGAAAAAATACGAAAAAAGTGAAAACCGCGTTTTATATGATAATATCTGTATATTATCACAATACTAAGCATATCTCAAATGTTTAAAATCACAATAAAGACTATCGTGACTAAAGTATGGTGATAATATCATACGGCAGGTCTACTGAGTATAGACATTTAAATTGGACATTTGAAAGAATCAATACCAGTTTACGTGTACACTATATTCAGGATTTCTTCACCACTTTACCTTGCTGTCAGTCAGCCTTTTCCAACAGGGAGCTGAAGCCGTGTTTTCTTCAGAAACACCAGACTCCATTGACAAAAGCAGTTGCTGATCTACCGCTGCATCGTTGAATTAATTTGTGCTATTGTGTGACTTTGGTGAATCTGAACTAACAAGCGTCACACAATAGCACAAATTACCCGATGGAAACAGCAGTAACAGTCGCGTTCTACGAAATAAAATCACTGTTTTGTCAATGGAGTCTGGTGTTTCTGAAGAAAACACGGATAAAGGCTTCAGTTCTCTGTTGGAAAGGGCTATCTGGTAAAGTGGTGAAAATACTCTAAATATAGTGTACACTTAAAGTGGTACTGATGCTTTTAGGTGTCTCCGTCTACATCAGAACATTACTGTGTTTCTCCACACTGTAACACACTGATCCCGTTACCGTCCTGTTGAGGAGCCCATGGTGTAACAGAATCTGTGACCACCAAGGAATGAAATGATGACGAGGCGCTAAAAGGAAGTGTGAGAGCGGGAGAACGGATATTGTTTGTTTTATCTCCCCATCAGGAGAACACTGCTAAATAAGAGAAGAGGACGGGCCGTAATCAGCCAGAGCTGTTGGCTCAGCAGTAACCGGGCAGGTTCTCCGGATCGGTGCATGATCCACCAAATCTGCCCCGAAGGACGAAAACTCAGATGGGAAGTTTGCCACCTGCATGACAACGAGCAACAAGCCACGAGCTGCCAGCAGGACAAGAGAAAGTGTGTGAGGACTTTTAAAGGGACCATAGTTGCACTGCATGCTGGGTTTGGCATTAAAACAAAAACTAGGCTACATGTACAGTATGTTCCACAGTCACTTCCTCATAAACACCACACTGAACTAACTAGCTGTCTCTTATGCTCATAAACAAACTAAGTAGGCTAGTTAATACCGTTTTTACGTCACATTACCAAACTAATGGAAATGGTCCACAGTGTGCATAGGCTCAAATGTGCATTTTTGTTGACTTATTCTTTTATAAGATATTCCCAGATGCTACACTACTTTATTTATGTATTTAACACTGATGGATTGAGGGGTTTGTGAGACCAATGTTCAATGACACCAGAATCATCCAGACCCCAAACTAAGGTATCGGAGTGCTAACCCTAACACCCCAATCACCAAATCAATATAGCAAACAGATATACGGGACGCAGCCCTACTGTCAGCTAGTGGCTCTACTCTACCTGTCTACCTGTCTACCTGTCTCTCTAATGTAGCTGTCTAGTGCTTCTACAGGATTCATCTTTTATCTTTTTCTATTTCATCTCATCTTCTCTTAGCTTGAAAGCTAGTGTAGAGTGTATATAAAAACCGGCGTAGTCACAGTGATGTCATCCATCGGTTTGTGGACTTTGGTTCTGAAGCCTCAAATTTGACATTTTGGTCGTCACCATCTTGTTTGTTTGCAACCATAAGTGGCACACAAGGGTGGAGCTAAGTACAACCGAACGCTGAATAAGACATTGTTAGGTAACCAGTACGTTATAATTAACTTTGATGAAGTGAAAACACATGGGACCACGCCGTGGTAGCGACCTGTCAATCATCAGGTAGCCCCGCCCTAAAGCCCCCCTGCTTTCTGGTCTATCTGACTCTAGATGGACCATAATCTACTAAATGAACATCCTGCTGTACTGAAGAAGACTGAAACTAGAGACTGAGACCAGAAACTGATGTTTCCAGTGTTTACTGAGGTAATCAATCAGAGAGGAGGATCATTTTCTAGAGACTCTATAGACCCAGAGGAGTCGCCCCCTGCTGGCTGGAGACAGGATGAAGGGTTAAGACTTCATCTCTCAGACCTGGAGGTTGACCTCTGCTAGTATCTTGTACAGTGCTTATCTAGTTGGCTAATTAAGCCTTTTCTCATGAGGGCCAGTTATTATGTTGAGTGTGAGGCCTTGCTATGGTGCAATTAGAGGACGTACTTTTTGTTTTTTGTTGCCCGTCTGTCTTTGCAGTAATGGCCTCAGTAATACAAGCACCTCCGAAACCAGTCATCAGATCGACCTCATCACTCCATCACTGTCTTTTCTCCCTGTGTGCTTGTATCCATGTGATATCCCACCTTGTAAAGCTCCCACAGTGCATGTTGAATGAATGTGCATTGTACCCTGAGGGAGAGGAGGAAGAGAGGAAGGACTGCTGGTGGTAGCCATGATAGATAGCCTGATGGCATGGATCATTAGTGAGAGGAGCAAAGTAAGACAACACAGCAGTTACAACGAGCTGGGAGAGTCGACATAAAAGAGAGTGAAACAAAAGAATGCATTGAGGAGGAAAAAAGGAGAAAACACACAAACAAGGAGGTGTAGAGGTCTCTTTTGACTGACGGTAACAACTGAGATAACGGCAAGGGGTAACACCCCTCTTGCACCAATCAGGCTTATCCATAGTTGCCACGGCAACACCAACAGGAACCGTCAGTCGGAAAGCTAATCAGAGTGGTTTTGTTTGACAAAAGGGGCTAATGACATAACAACCACTGATATAGCTGAAGGACGTACTGTACTGGAAGTTAGACACAACTCAGGATGTTGAAATCTAGCTTATAGAGGCTGGTGGTGCTTATAGAGGCTGGTGGTGCTTATAGAGGCTGGTGGTGCTTATAGAGGCTGGTGGAGCTTATAGAGGCTGGTGGTGCTTATAGAGGCTGGTGGAGCTTATAGAGGCTGGTGGTGCTTATAGAGGCTGGTGGAGCTTATAGAGGCTGGTGGTGCTTATAGAGGCTGGTGGTGCTTATAGAGGCTGGTGGTGCTTATAGAGGCTGGTGGTGCTTATAGAGGCTGGTGGAGCTTATAGAGGCTGGTGGTGCTTATAGAGGCTGGTGGAGCTTATAGAGGCTGGTGGTGCTTATAGAGGCTGGTGGTGCTTAAAGAGGCTGGTGGAGCTTATAGAGGCTGGTGGTGCTTATAGAGGCTGGTGGTGCTTATAGAGGCTGGTGGAGCTTATAGAGGCTGGTGGTGCTTATAGAGGCTGGTGGAGCTTATAGAGGCTGGTGGTGCTTATAGAGGCTGGTGGAGCTTATAGATGCTGGTGGTGCTTATAGAGGCTGGTGGTGCTTATAGAGGCTGGTGGAGCTTATAGAGGCTGGTGGTGCTTATAGAGGCTGGTGGAGCTTATAGAGGCTGGTGGTGCTTATAGAGGCTGGTGGAGCTTATAGAGGCTGGTGGTGCTTATAGAGGCTGGTGGAGCTTATAGAGGCTGGTGGTGCTTATAGAGGCTGGTGGAGCTTATAGAGGCTGGTGGTGCTTATAGAGGCTGGTGGTGACAGAACTGGGAACAGAGAATGCTGCTACAATAACTGCAATAACAATAACAGTGAACGCAGCACTGTGCCTGTCCGTAATCTGGCACAACAGCTCAAATTCTGCGATGTACTTGCAGCAATTATGGCCTAAAAACCAGAAGGAGATTGTTTGGCAGATCAGAGATCACACAGGTTCCCATGAGAATGAATGAACTTCTGATTGACTCACACACAGAGCTGTGTGGAAACTAAAGGGTTAACCTGTAACACTGTCATTTGGAGCTTTGGATTGAAATCTGTTAATTTTGCAGGCAATAAAACCTTGGTCTCTCTCAGTCTGGGTGCAAAGTTTAACCACATACTTCATACATTACTATGGAGACAGGAGGTATAGAATAAACTGTAACGTGTGACCTTCTCACAACCCGTCCTCTACCTGATCAGTTTAATCACGCTGCCTGACTGAAGGCTTCCTTCTGATTGGCTGCTGCAGAGAAGCATATCAGCAGAGCACACGTGTACTGTACGTACGCCTGCATAAAGACAACTTATAATAAACGCAAAGGTCAGCTTCTGCACCAGCTCGCGGCCATACTGTCGCCACGCTCGGTGGCGTTCTCCTCTCGTCTCCAGCTCAGAGATGTTGTCAGACAGATCAGTGGATTCATTAGAGCAGGACTAATCACATCACAACAATCAGCCCCAGCAGGCCTGATGTGCACACCGACACCGAGGAGCTGTGGAGTGGATACGCACACAAGAGCACATTAACACATAAACTTACTCATCTGCAAAATGCACACAGTCACATTTAACAACCCGACCGAGAGCCCACACGTCTGTCTACGCCGTCCCGCCAAAACACAGAGTCCTGCATGACTGAGCAACAAATCAGTGGACTTCCAGTCAGTTCCTGGACTGAGAGGCCTGGACGCCAGCATGTGGACATTTAACCACATTTGTTGGCTGAGAAGCAGCTTCAGGTGGCTCTTTGGTGTCCGAGACATTTAGATGTGATTTAGAGGAAAGAGTAAGAGCTAGCTCTGCTTTATGGCAAAAATCATAATCAGGATTATTTTGGTCAATACTGAGTTCACGATTATTTAACACAATTACTCATCTCTGTAATCTATGAAGATATTTTTGCTCTTGTAAACAATTGAATCATATATTGAAGGCAAAAAGGCACACTGCACACAAAGCATGGCAAACAAGACGAGGTCTGGGTTTCAAGACCGGACTGATGGATGGCCGACATCGCCACAACGAGGTCTGGTACGGGTATAGTGTAACTATAGTCTGGTACGGGTATAGTGTAACTGTAGTCTGGTACTGGTATAGTGTAACTGTAGTCTGGTACTGGTATAGTGTAACTAGAGTCTGGTACGGGTATAGTGTAACTGTAGTCTGGTACTGGTATAGTGTAACTATAGTCTGGTACGGGTATAGTGTAACTATAGTCTGGTACGGGTATAGTGTAACTGTAGTCTGGTACTGGTATAGTGTAACTATAGTCTGGTACGGGTATAGTGTAACTGTAGTCTGGTACTGGTATAGTGTAACTAGAGTCTGCTACAGGTAGAGTGTAACTATAGTCTGGTACGGGTATAGTGTAACTATAGTCTGGTACTGGTATAGTGTAACTATAGTCTGGTACTGGTATAGTGTAACTATAGTCTGGTACGGGTATAGTGTAACTATAGTCTGGTACGGGTATAGTGTAACTATAGTCTGGTACGGGTATAGTGTAACTATAGTCTGGTACGGGTATAGTGTAACTACAGTCTGGTACTGGTATAGTGTAACTGTAGTCTGGTACGGGTATAGTGTAACTATAGTCTGGTACGGGTATAGTGTAACTGTAGTCTGGTACGGGTATAGTGTAACTGTAGTCTGGTACGGGTATAGTGTAACTATAGTCTGGTACGGGTATAGTGTAACTATAGTCTGGTACTGGTATAGTGTAACTATAATCTGGTACGGGTATAGTGTAACTATAGTCTGGTACGGGTATAGTGTAACTGTAGTCTGGTACGGGTATAGTGTAACTGTAGTCTGGTACTGGTATAGTGTAACTGTAGTCTGGTACGGGTATAGTGTAACTATAGTCTGGTACGGGTAGAGTGTAACTACAGTCTGGTACGGGTATAGTGTAACTGTAGTCTGGTACTGGTATAGTGTAACTGTAGTCTGGTACGGGTATAGTGTAACTATAGTCTGGTACTGGTATAGTGTAACTAGAGTCTGGTACGGGTATAGTGTAACTGTAGTCTGGTACTGGTATAGTGTAACTAGAGTCTGGTACGGGTATAGTGTAACTGTAGTCTGGTACGGGTATAGTGTAACTATAGTCTGGTACGGGTATAGTGTAACTGTAGTCTGGTACTGGTATAGTGTAACTAGAGTCTGGTACGGGTATAGTGTAACTGTAGTCTGGTACTGGTATAGTGTAACTAGAGTCTGGTACGGGTATAGTGTAACTGTAGTCTGGTACTGGTATAGTGTAACTAGAGTCTGGTACGGGTATAGTGTAACTGTAGTCTGGTACTGGTATAGTGTAACTAGAGTCTGGTACGGGTATAGTGTAACTGTAGTCTGGTAATGGTATAGTGTAACTAGAGTCTGGTACGGGTATAGTGTAACTATAGTCTGGTACGGGTATAGTGTAACTGTAGTCTGGTACTGGTATAGTGTAACTGTAGTCTGGTACGGGTATAGTGTAACTAGAGTCTGGTACGGGTATAGTGTAACTGTAGTCTGGTATTGGTATAGTGTAACTAGAGTCTGGTACGGGTATAGTGTAACTGTAGTCTGGTACTGGTATAGTGTAACTGTAGTCTGGTACTGGTATAGTGTAACTGTAGTCTGGTACGGGTATAGTGTAACTGTAGTCTGGTACTGGTATAGTGTAACTATAGTCTGGTACTGGTATAGTGTAACTGTAGTCTGGTACTGGTATAGTGTAACTATAGTCTGGTACGGGTATAGTGTAACTGTAGTCTGGTACTGGTATAGTGTAATTGTAGTCTGGTACTGGTATAGTGTAACTAGAGTCTGGTACGGGTATAGTGTAACTATAGTCTGGTACGGGTATAGTGTAACTATAGTCTGGTACGGGTATAGTGTAACTATAGTCTGGTACTGGTATAGTGTAATTGTAGTCTGGTACTGGTATAGTGTAACTAGAGTCTGGTACGGGTATAGTGTAACTATAGTCTGGTACGGGTATAGTGTAACTATAGTCTGGTACTGGTATAGTGTAACTGTAGTCTGGTACGGGTATAGTGTAACTATAGTCTGGTACTGGTATAGTGTAACTAGAGTCTGGTACGGGTATAGTGTAACTATAGTCTGGTACGGGTATAGTGTAACTGTAGTCTGGTACGGGTATAGTGTAACTATAGTCTGGTACTGGTATAGTGTAACTGTAGTCTGGTACTGGTATAGTGTAACTGTAGTCTGGTACGGGTATAGTGTCACTATAGTCTGGTACGGGTATAGTGTAACTATAGTCTGGTACTGGTATAGTGTAACTAGAGTCTGCTACAGGTAGAGTGTAACTATAGTCTGGTACGGGTATAGTGTAACTGTAGTCTGGTACGGGTATAGTGTAACTATAGTCTGGTACGGGTATAGTGTAACTATAGTCTGGTACGGGTAGAGTGTAACTATAGTCTGGTACTGGTATAGTGTAACTGTAGTCTGGTACGGGTATAGTGTAACTATAGTCTGGTACGGGTATAGTGTAACTATAATCTGGTACGGGTATAGTGTAACTGTAGTCTGGTACTGGTATAGTGTAACTGTAGTCTGGTACGGGTATAGTGTAACTATAGTCTGGTACGGGTAGAGTGTAACTACAGTCTGGTACGGGTATAGTGTAACTGTAGTCTGGTACTGGTATAGTGTAACTGTAGTCTGGTACGGGTATAGTGTAACTATAGTCTGGTACTGGTATAGTGTAACTAGAGTCTGGTACGGGTATAGTGTAACTGTAGTCTGGTACTGGTATAGTGTAACTAGAGTCTGGTACGGGTATAGTGTAACTGTAGTCTGGTACTGGTATAGTGTAACTAGAGTCTGGTACGGGTATAGTGTAACTGTAGTCTGGTACGGGTATAGTGTAACTGTAGTCTGGTACGGGTATAGTGTAACTGTAGTCTGGTACTGGTATAGTGTAACTAGAGTCTGGTACGGGTATAGTGTAACTGTAGTCTGGTACTGGTATAGTGTAACTAGAGTCTGGTACGGGTATAGTGTAACTGTAGTCTGGTACTGGTATAGTGTAACTAGAGTCTGGTACGGGTATAGTGTAACTATAGTCTGGTACGGGTATAGTGTAACTGTAGTCTGGTACTGGTATAGTGTAACTAGAGTCTGGTACGGGTATAGTGTAACTGTAGTCTGGTACTGGTATAGTGTAACTAGAGTCTGGTACGGGTATAGTGTAACTGTAGTCTGGTACTGGTATAGTGTAACTAGAGTCTGGTACGGGTATAGTGTAACTGTAGTCTGGTACTGGTATAGTGTAACTAGAGTCTGGTACGGGTATAGTGTAACTGTAGTCTGGTACTGGTATAGTGTAACTAGAGTCTGGTACGGGTATAGTGTAACTATAGTCTGGTACGGGTATAGTGTAACTGTAGTCTGGTACTGGTATAGTGTAACTGTAGTCTGGTACGGGTATAGTGTAACTAGAGTCTGGTACGGGTATAGTGTAACTGTAGTCTGGTACTGGTATAGTGTAACTAGAGTCTGGTACGGGTATAGTGTAACTGTAGTCTGGTACTGGTATAGTGTAACTGTAGTCTGGTACTGGTATAGTGTAACTATAGTCTGGTACGGGTATAGTGTAACTGTAGTCTGGTACGGGTATAGTGTAAATATAGTCTGGTACTGGTAGAGTGTAACTATAGTCTGGTACTGGTATAGTGTAACTGTAGTCTGGTACGGGTATAGTGTAACTGTAGTCTGGTACTGGTATAGTGTAACTATAGTCTGGTACGGGTATAGTGTAACTGTAGTCTGGTACTGGTATAGTGTAACTAGAGTCTGGTACTGGTATAGTGTAACTGTAGTCTGGTACTGGTATAGTGTAACTATAGTCTGGTACGGGTATAGTGTAACTGTAGTCTGGTACTGGTATAGTGTAATTGTAGTCTGGTACTGGTATAGTGTAACTAGAGTCTGGTACGGGTATAGTGTAACTATAGTCTGGTACGGGTATAGTGTAACTATAGTCTGGTACGGGTATAGTGTAACTATAGTCTGGTACTGGTATAGTGTAACTAGAGTCTGGTACGGGTATAGTGTAACTATAGTCTGGTACGGGTATAGTGTAACTATAGTCTGGTACTGGTATAGTGTAACTGTAGTCTGGTACGGGTATAGTGTAACTATAGTCTGGTACTGGTATAGTGTAACTAGAGTCTGGTACGGGTATAGTGTAACTATAGTCTGGTACGGGTATAGTGTAACTGTAGTCTGGTACGGGTATAGTGTAACTATAGTCTGGTACTGGTATAGTGTAACTGTAGTCTGGTACTGGTAAAGTGTAACTGTAGTCTGGTACGGGTATAGTGTAACTATAGTCTGGTACGGGTATAGTGTAACTATAGTCTGGTACTGGTAGAGTGTAACTACAGTCTGGTACGGGTATAGTGTAACTATAGTCTGGTACGGGTATAGTGTAACTGTAGTCTGGTACTGGTATAGTGTAATTGTAGTCTGGTACTGGTATAGTGTAACTAGAGTCTGGTACGGGTATAGTGTAACTATAGTCTGGTACGGGTATAGTGTAACTATAGTCTGGTACTGGTATAGTGTAACTGTAGTCTGGTACGGGTATAGTGTAACTATAGTCTGGTACTGGTATCGTGTAACTAGAGTCTGGTACGGGTATAGTGTAACTATAGTCTGGTACTGGTATAGTGTAACTAGAGTCTGGTACGGGTATAGTGTAACTATAGTCTGGTACGGGTATAGTGTAACTACAGTCTGGTACTGGTATAGTGTAACTATAGTCTGGTACGGGTATAGTGTAACTGTAGCCTGGTAATGGTATAGTGTAACTGTAGTCTGGTACAGGTATAGTGTAACTATAGTCTGGTACGGGTAGAGTGTAACTGTAGTCTGGTACGGGTATAGTGTAACTATAGTCTGGTACTGGTATAGTGTAACTACAGTCTGGTACGGGTATAGTGTAACTACAGTCTGGTACGGGTATAGTGTAACTGTAGTCTGGTACTGGTATAGTGTAACTACAGTCTGGTACGGGTATAGTGTAACTATAGTCTGGTACTGGTATAGTGTAACTGTAGTCTGGTACTGGTAAAGTGTAACTGTAGTCTGGTACGGGTATAGTGTAACTATAGTCTGGTACGGGTATAGTGTAACTATAGTCTGGTACTGGTAGAGTGTAACTACAGTCTGGTACGGGTATAGTGTAACTATAGTCTGGTACGGGTATAGTGTAACTGTAGTCTGGTACTGGTATAGTGTAATTGTAGTCTGGTACTGGTATAGTGTAACTAGAGTCTGGTACGGGTATAGTGTAACTATAGTCTGGTACGGGTATAGTGTAACTATAGTCTGGTACTGGTATAGTGTAACTGTAGTCTGGTACGGGTATAGTGTAACTGTAGTCTGGTACTGGTATCGTGTAACTAGAGTCTGGTACGGGTATAGTGTAACTATAGTCTGGTACTGGTATAGTGTAACTAGAGTCTGGTACGGGTATAGTGTAACTATAGTCTGGTACGGGTATAGTGTAACTACAGTCTGGTACTGGTATAGTGTAACTATAGTCTGGTACGGGTATAGTGTAACTGTAGCCTGGTAATGGTATAGTGTAACTGTAGTCTGGTACAGGTATAGTGTAACTATAGTCTGGTACGGGTAGAGTGTAACTGTAGTCTGGTACGGGTATAGTGTAACTATAGTCTGGTACTGGTATAGTGTAACTACAGTCTGGTACAGGTATAGTGTAACTACAGTCTGGTACGGGTATAGTGTAACTGTAGTCTGGTACTGGTATAGTGTAACTACAGTCTGGTACGGGTATAGTGTAACTATAGTCTGGTACGGGTATAGTGTAACTATAGTCTGGTACGGGTATAGTGTAACTGTAGTCTGGTACTGGTATAGTGTAATTGTAGTCTGGTACTGGTATAGTGTAACTAGAGTCTGGTACGGGTATAGTGTAACTATAGTCTGGTACGGGTATAGTGTAACTATAGTCTGGTACTGGTATAGTGTAACTGTAGTCTGGTACGGGTATAGTGTAACTATAGTCTGGTACTGGTATCGTGTAACTAGAGTCTGGTACGGGTATAGTGTAACTATAGTCTGGTACGGGTATAGTGTAACTACAGTCTGGTACTGGTATAGTGTAACTATAGTCTGGTACGGGTATAGTGTAACTGTAGCCTGGTAATGGTATAGTGTAACTGTAGTCTGGTACAGGTATAGTGTAACTATAGTCTGGTACGGGTAGAGTGTAACTGTAGTCTGGTACGGGTATAGTGTAACTGTAGTCTGGTACTGGTATAGTGTAACTACAGTCTGGTACGGGTATAGTGTAACTATAGTCTGGTACGGGTATAGTGTAACTACAGTCTGGTATGGGTATAGTGTAACTGTAGTCTGGTACAGGTAGAGTGTAACTGTAGTCTGGTACGGGTATAGTGTAACTACAGTCTGGTACAGGTAGAGTGTAACTACAGTCTGGTACGGGTAGAGTGTAACTGTAGTCTGGTACGGGTATAGTGTAACTATAGTCTGGTAAGGGTATAGTGTAACTGGAGTCTGGTAAGGGTATAGTGTAACTGGAGTCTGGTACTGGTAGAGTGTAACTACAGTGTGGTACGGGTAGAGTGTAACTACAGTCTGGTACGGGTATAGTGTAACTGTAGTCTGGTACGGGTATAGTGTAACTACAGTCTGGTACGCGTAGAGTGTTACTACAGTCTGGTACGGGTATAGTGTAACTGTAGTCTGGTACGGGTATAGTGTAACTACTGTCTGGTACTGGTAGAGTGTAACTGTAGTCTGGTACTGGTAAAGTGTAACTACAGTATGGTACGGGTAGAGTGTAACTACAGTCTGCTTCAGGTAGAGTGTAACTACAGTCTGCTTCAGGTAGAGTGTAACTGTAGTCTGGTACGGGTAGAGTGTAACTACAGTCTGGTACGGGTAGAGTGTAACTACAGTCTGGTACTGGTAGAGTGTAACTACAGTCTGGTACTGGTAGAGTGTAACTACAGTCTGCTTCAGGTAGAGTGTAACTGTAGTCTGGTACGGGTATAGTGTAACTATAGTCTGGTACTGGTAGAGTGTAACTACAGTCTGCTTCAGGTAGAGTGTAACTGTAGTCTGGTACGGGTATAGTGTAACTATAGTCTGGTACTGGTAGAGTGTAACTACAGTCTGCTTCAGGTAGAGTGTAACTACAGTCTGTTTCAGGTAAAGATAAGAGATAAGATAAGATATTCCTTTATTAGTCCCACAGTGGGGAAATTTACATGTTACAGCAGCAATACAAATAAAAATAAATTAGTATATACATAATAGAAAATAGAAAAAAGTAAAGACAGAAAAAATGTGACCATCATATCAATGATATAATTGTACATAAAGTCCTTATTGCACTTATGTCCGGTGAGTTTGTTGTGAATGTGACTGTGATTGTGGTCTACTGGGAGCAGTGCTGGTTGTGGAGTCTAACAGCTGCAGGCAGGAAGGACCTTCTGTAACGCTCCTTCGTACACTTAGGGTGTAGCAGCCTGTCACTGAAGGAGCTCTCCAGAGCTCTGATGGTGTCTCTCATGGGGTAGAGTGTAACTGTGGTCTGGTACGGGTATAGTGTAACTGTAGTCTGGTACGGGTAGAGTGTAACTAGAGTCTGGTACGGGTAGAGTGTAACTGTAGTCTGGTACTGGTATAGTATAACTACAGTCTGGTACGGGTAGAGTGTAACTACAGTCTGGTACTGGTAGAGTGTAACTACAGTCTGCTTCAGGTAGAGTGTAACTGTAGTCTGGTACTGGTAGAGTGTAACTGTAGTCTGGTACGGGTAGAGTGTAACTGTAGTCTGGTACTGGTATAGTATAACTACAGTCTGGTACGGGTATAGTGTAACTACAGTCTGGTACGGGTAGAGTGTAACTACAGTCTGGTACGGGTGTAGTGTAACTGTAGTCTGGTACGGGTAGAGTGTAACTACAGTCTGGTACGGGTAGAGTGTAACTGTAGTCTGGTACGGGTATAGTATAACTACAGTCTGGTACGGGTATAGTGTAACTATAGTCTGGTACGGGTATAGTGTAAATACAGTCTGGTACGGGTATAGTGTAACTACAGTCTGGTACGGGTAGAGTGTAACTGTAGTCTGGTATGGGTATAGTATAACTACAGTCTGGTACGG
This sequence comes from Pterois miles, assembly GCA_947000775.1. NCBI lineage: Eukaryota > Metazoa > Chordata > Actinopteri > Perciformes > Scorpaenidae > Pterois > Pterois miles. The sequence continues at coordinate 4,337,098 of CAMQGK010000478.1, read as the reverse complement.
GTATAGTGTAACTACAGTCTGGTACGGGTAGAGTGTAACTACAGTCTGGTACGGGTGTAGTGTAACTACAGTCTGGTACGGGTAGAGTGTAACTATAGTCTGGTACGGGTAGAGTGTAACTACAGTCTGGTACGGGTAGAGTGCAACTGTAATCTGGTGCGGGTATAGTGTAACTACAGTCTGGTACGGGTAGAGTGTAACTACAGTCTGGTACGGGGAGAGTGTAACTGTAGTCTGGTACGGGTATAGTGTAACTGTAGTCTGGTACGGGTATAGTGTAACTATAGTCTGGTACGGGTATAGTGTAAATACAGTCTGGTACGGGTATAGTGTAACTACAGTCTGGTACGGGTAGAGTGTAACTATAGTCTGGTACGGGTAGAGTGTAACTACAGTCTGGTACGGGTAGAGTGCAACTGTAATCTGGTACGGGTATAGTGTAACTACAGTCTGGTACGGGTAGAGTGTAACTACAGTCTGGTACGGGTAGAGTGTAACTGTAGTCTGGTACGGGTATAGTGTAACTGTAGTCTGGTACGGGTATAGTGTAACTGTAGTCTGGTACTGGTAGAGTGTAACTGTAGTCTGCTACAGGTAGAGTGTAACTGTAGTCTGGTACGGGTATAGTATAACTACAGTCTGGTACGGGTATAGTGTAACTGTAGTCTGGTACGGGTCTAGTGTAACTGTAGTCTGGTACGGGTATAGTATAACTACAGTCTGGTACGGGTATAGTATAACTATAGTCTGGTACGGGTATAGTGTAACTACAGTCTGGTACAGGTATAGTATAACTATAGTCTGGTACGGGTATAGTGTAACTACAGTCTGGTACGGGTATAGTGTAAATACAGTCTGGTACGGGTATAGTATAACTATAGTCTGGTACGGGTATAGTGTAACTACAGTCTGGTACGGGTAGAGTGTAACTACAGTCTGGTACGGGTATAGTATAACTATAGTCTGGTACGGGTATAGTATAACTACAGTCTGGTACGGGTAGAGTGTAACTACAGTCTGGTACGGGTATAGTATAACTATAGTCTGGTACGGGTATAGTGTAACTACAGTCTGGTATGGGTATAGTATAACTATAGTCTGGTACGGGTATAGTGTAACTACAGTCTGGTACGGGTAGAGTGTAACTACAGTCTGGTACGGGTATAGTATAACTATAGTCTGGTACGGGTATAGTGTAACTACAGTCTGGTACGGGTAGAGTGTAACTACAGTCTGGTACGGGTATAGTATAACTACAGTCTGGTACGGGTATAGTGTAAATACAGTCTGGTACGGGTAGAGTGTAACTACAGTCTGGTACGGGTATAGTGTAAATACAGTCTGGTACGGGTAGAGTGTAACTACAGTCTGGTACGGGTATAGTATAACTATAGTCTGGTACGGGTATAGTGTAACTACAGTCTGGTACGGGTATAGTATAACTATAGACTGGTACGGGTATAGTATAACTACAGTCTGGTACGGGTATAGTATAACTACAGTCTGGTACGGGTAGAGTGTAACTATAGTCTGGTACGGGTATAGTGTAACTACAGTCTGGTACGGGTAGAGTGTAACTACAGTCTGGTACGGGTAGAGTGTAACTATAGTCTGGTACGGGTAGAGTGTAACTATAGTCTGGTACTGGTAGAGTGTAACTATAGTCTGGTACGGGTATAGTATAACTATAGTCTGGTACGGGTATAGTATAACTATAGTCTGGTACTGATAGAGTGTAACTATAGTCTGGTACTGGTAGAGTGTAACTATAGTCTGGTACGGGTATAGTATAACTATAGTCTGGTACGGGTACAGTATAACTATAGTCTGGTACTGATAGAGTGTAACTATAGTCTGGTACTGGTAGAGTGTAACTATAGTCTGGTACGGGTATAGTGTAACTATAGTCTGGTACTGGTAGAGTGTAACTATGGTCTGGTACTGGTAGAGTGTAACTATGGTCTGGTACGGGTACAGTATAACTATAGTCTGTATAGTAGTACGGGTATAGCGTAACAGTGTAACAGCCTGGCAATGAACTACAAAGGGGGCAGCCCTGATAATTTAATTTGCTATTCCAAAAAAAAGGATTTCTAATCAACACCACAATCAGCCAAGTTACTGGCAGTCTGAAGGTGAGCATCAACCTTTAAATCATGGTCATCATACTGTCTATCAGCCATCATACTGTCTATCTGCCATCATACTGTCTATCCGCCATCATACTGTCTATCCGCCATCATAGTCTATCCGCCATCATACTGTCTATCCGCCATCATACTGTCTATCCGCCATCATACTGTCTATCCGCCATCATACTGTCTATCCGCCATCATACTGTCTATCCGCCATCATACTGTCTATCCGCCATCATACTGTCTATCCGCCATCATAGTCTATCCGCCATCATACTGTCTATCCGCCATCATAGACTATCCACCATCATACTGTCTATCCACCATCATACTGTCTATCCGCCATCATACTGTCTATCTGCCATCATACTGTCTATCCACCATTATAGTCTATCCACCATCATAGTCTATCCACCATCATACTGTCTATCCGCCATCATACTGTCTATCCACCATCATACTGTCTATCCGCCATCATACTGTCCATCCGCCATCATACTGTCTATCCGCCATCATAGTGTCTATCCGCCATCATAGTGTCTATCCGCCATCATACTGTCTATCCGCCATCATAGTGTCTATCCGCCATCATACTGTCTATCCGCCATCATACTGTCTATCCGCCATAATACTGTCTATCCGCCATCATAGTGTCTATCCGCCATCATACTGTCTATCCGCAATCATACTGTCTATCCGCCATCATACTGTCTATCCGCCATCATACTGTCTATCTGCCATCATACAGTCTATCCGCCATCATACAGTCTATCCGCCATCATACTGTCTATCCGCCATCATACTGTCTATCCGCCATCATACTGTCTATCTGCCATCATAGTCTATCTGCCATCATACTGTCTATCTGCCATCATAGTCTATTCGCCATCATACTGTCTATCCGCCATCATACTGTCTATCCGCCATCATACTGTCTATCCGCCATCATAGTCTATCCACCATCATACTGTCTATCCGCCATCATACTGTCTATCCGCCATCATACTGTCTATCCGCCATCATAGTCTATCCACCATCATACTGTCTATCCGCCATCATACTGTCTATCCACCATCATACTGTCTATCCACCATCATACTGTCTATCCACCATCATACTTTCTATCCGCCATCATAGTCTATCCGCCATCATACTGTCTATCTGCCATCATAGTCTATCCGCCATCATACTGTCTATCCACCATCATTCTGTCTATCCACCATCATAGTCTATCCGCCATCATACTGTCTATCCGCCATCATAGTCTATCCACCATCATACTGTCTATCCGCCATCATAGTCTATCCACCATCATAGTCTATCCGCCATCATACTGTCTATCCACCATCATACTGTCTATCCGCCATCATACTGTCTATCCGCCATCATAGTCTATCCACCATCATAGTCTATCCGCCATCATACTGTCTATCCACCATCATACTGTCTATCCGCCATCATAGTCTATCCACCATCATAGTCTATCCACTATCATACTGTCCATCCACCATCATACTGTCTATCCGCCATCATAGTCTATCCACCATCATAGTCTATCCACCATCATAGTGTCTATCCACCATCATAGTGTCTATCCGCCATCATAGTCTATCCACCATCATAGTCTATCCACCATCATAGTGTCTATCCACCATCATAGTCTATCCACCATCATACTGTCTATCCACCATCATAGTCTATCCACCATCATACTGTCTATCCGCCATCATAGTCTATCCACCATCATACTGTCTATCCGCCATCATAGTCTATCCACCATCATAGTGTCTATCCACCATCATACTGTCTATCCGCCATCATACTTTCTATCCGCCATCATAGTCTATCCACCATCATAGTCTATCCACCATCATACTGTCTATCCACCAACATAGTCTATCCACCATCATAGTCTATCCGCCATCATACTGTCTATCCGCCATCATAGTGTCTATCCACCATCATACTGTCTATCCACTATCTCACTGTCTATCCACTATCATACTGTCTATCCACCATCAAACTGTCTATCCACCATCATACTGTCTATCCGCCATCATAGTCTATCCGCCATCATACTGTCTATCCGCCATCATAGTCTATCCACCATCATACTGTCTATCCACCATCATACTGTCTATCCACCATCATAGTCTATCCACCATCATAGTCTATCCACCATCATACTGTCTATCCACCATCATACTGTCTATCCACCATCATACTGTCTATCCACCATCATACTGTCTATCCACCATCATAGTCTATCCACCATCATAGTCTACCCGCCATCATACTGTCTATCCGCCATCATACTGTCTATCCACCATCATAGTCTATCCACCATCATAGTCTATCCACCATCATACTGTCTATCCGCCATCATAGTCTATCCACCATCATACTGTCTATCCACCATCATAGTCTATCCGCCATCATAGTCTATCCACCATCATACTGTCTATCCACCATCATAGTCTATCTGCCATCATACTGTCTATCCGCCATCATAGTCTATCCACCATCATACTGTCTATCCACCATCATAGTCTATCCACCATCATACTGTCTATCCGCCATCATAGTCTATCTGCCATCATACTGTCTATCCGCCATCATACTGTCTATCCACCATCATACTGTCTATCCACCATCATAGTCTATCCACCATCATAGTCTATCCACCATCATACTGTCTATCCACCATCATAGTCTATCTGCCATCATACTGTCTATCCGCCATCATAGTCTATCTGCCATCATACTGTCTATCCGCCATCATACTGTCTATCCACCATCATACTGTCTATCCACCATCATAGTCTATCCACCATCATACTGTCTATCCACCATCATAGTCTATCCACCATCATACTGTCTATCCACCATCATAGTCTATCCACCATCATACATTCTATCCGCCATCATAGTCTATCCGCGACCATAGTCTATCCGCCATCATACTGTCTATCCACCATCATAGTCTATCCACCATCATAGTCTATCCACCATCATAGTCTATCCGCCATCATACTGTCTATCCACCATCATAGTCTATCCACCATCATAGTCTATCCACCATCATACTGTCTATCCACCATCATAGTCTATCTGCCATCATACTGTCTATCTGCCATCATAGTCGATCCGCCATCATACTGTCTATCCACCATCATTCTGTCTATCCACCATCATAGTCTATCCACCATCATAGTCTATCCGCCATCATACTGTCTATCCACCATCATACTGTCTATCCACCATCATAGTCTATCCGCCATCATACTGTCTATCCACCATCATAGTCTATCCGCCATCATACTGTCTATCCGCCATCATAGTCTATCCACCATCATAGTCTATCCGCCATCATACTGTCTATCCACCATCATAGTCTATCCGCCATCATACTGTCTATCCGCCATCATACTGTCTATCCACCATCATAGTGTCTATCCACCATCATAGTGTCTATCCACCATCATAGTCTATCCACCATCATAGTGTCTATCCACCATCATAGTCTATCCACCATCATACTGTCTATCCACCATCATAGTCTATCCACCATCATACTGTCTATCTGCCATCATAGTCTATCCGCCATCATACTGTCTATCCACCATCATACTGTCTATCCACCATCATAGTCTATCCACCATCATACTGTCTATCCGCCATCATACTGTCTATCCACCATCATACTGTCTATCCACCATCATAGTCTATCCACCATCATACTGTCTATCCACCATCATAGTCTATCCACCATCATAGTCTATCCGCCATCATACTGTCCATCCGCCATCATAGTCTATCCACCATCATAGTCTATCCACCATCATACTGTCTATCCGCCATCATAGTCTATCCACCATCATACTGTCTATCCGCCATCATAGTCTATCCACCATCATACTGTCTATCCGCCATCATAGTCTATCCACCATCATACTGTCTATCCGCCATCATAGTCTATCCACCATCATAGTCTATCCACCATCATAGTGTCTATCCACCATCATAGTCTATCCACCATCATACTGTCTATCCACCATCATAGTCTATCCACCATCATAGTCTAAACACCATCATACTGTCTATCCGCCATCATAGTGTCTATCCGCCATCATAGTCTATCCACCATCATAGTCTATCCACCATCATACTGTCTATCCGCCATCATACTGTCTATCCACCATCATACTGTCTATCCACCATCATAGTCTATCCACCATCATACTGTCTATCCACCATCATACTGTCTATCCGCCATCATACTTTCTATCCGCCATCATAGTCTATCCACCATCATAGTCTATCCACCATCATAGTCTATCCACCATCATACTGTCTATCCACCATCATAGTCTATCCACCATCATACTGTCTATCCACCATCATAGTCTATCCGCCATCATACTGTCTATCCGCCATCATAGTCTATCCGCCATCATACTGTCTATCCGCCATCATACTGTCTATCCGCCATCATACTGTCTATCCGCCATCATACTGTCTATCTACCATCATAGTCTATCCGCCATCATACTGTCTATCCGCCATCATAGTCTATCCACCATCATACTGTCTATCTGCCATCATAGTCTATCCACCATCATACTGTCTATCCGCCATCATACTGTCTATCCGCCATCATAGTCTATCCGCCATCATAGTCTATCCACCATCATAGTCTATCCACCATCATAGTCTATCCGCCATCATTCTGTCTATCCACCATCATAGTCTATCCACCATCATAGTCTATCCGCCATCATACTGTCTATCCACCATCATACTGTCTATCCACCATCATAGTCTATCCACCATCATAGTCTATCCGCCATCATACTGTCTATCCACCATCATAGTCTATCCGCCATCATACTGTCTATCCGCCATCATACTGTCTATCCGCCATCATAGTCTATCCACCATCATAGTCTATCCACCATCATAGTGTCTATCCACCATCATAGTGTCTATCCACCATCATAGTCTATCCACCATCATACTGTCTATCCACCATCATAGTCTATCCACCATCATACTGTCTATCTGCCATCATAGTCTATCCGCCATCATACTGTCTATCCACCATCATACTGTCTATCCACCATCATAGTCTATCCACCATCATACTGTCTATCCGCCATCATACTGTCTATCCACCATCATACTGTCTATCCACCATCATAGTCTATCCACCATCATACTGTCTATCCACCATCATAGTCTATCCACCATCATAGTCTATCCGCCATCATACTGTCCATCCGCCATCATAGTCTATCCACCATCATAGTCTATCCACCATCATACTGTCTATCCGCCATCATAGTCTATCCACCATCACACTGTCTATCCACCATCATAGTCTATCCACCATCATAGTCTATCCACCATCATACTGTCTATCCGCCATCATAGTCTATCCACCATCATACTGTCTATCCGCCATCATAGTCTATCCACCATCATACTGTCTATCCGCCATCATAGTCTATCCACCATCATAGTCTATCCACCATCATAGTGTCTATCCACCATCATAGTCTATCCACCATCATACTGTCTATCCACCATCATAGTCTATCCACCATCATAGTCTATCCACCATCATACTGTCTATCCGCCATCATAGTGTCTATCTGCCATCATAGTCTATCCACCATCATAGTCTATCCACCATCATACTGTCTATCCGCCATCATACTGTCTATCCACCATCATACTGTCTATCCACCATCATAGTCTATCCACCATCATACTGTCTATCCACCATCATACTGTCTATCCGCCATCATACTTTCTATCCGCCATCATAGTCTATCCACCATCATAGTCTATCCACCATCATAGTCTATCCACCATCATACTGTCTATCCACCATCATAGTCTATCCACCATCATAGTCTATCCGCCATCATACTGTCTATCCGCCATCATAGTCTATCCGCCATCATACTGTCTATCCGCCATCATACTGTCTATCCGCCATCATACTGTCTATCCGCCATCATACTGTCTATCTACCATCATAGTCTATCCGCCATCATACTGTCTATCCGCCATCATAGTCTATCCACCATCAAACTATCTATCTGCCATCATAGTCTATCCGCCATCATACTGTCTATCCGCCATCATACTGTCTATCCGCCATCATAGTCTATCCGCCATCATAGTCTATCCACCATCATAGTCTATCCACCATCATAGTCTATCCGCCATCATACTGTCTATCCGCCATCATAGTCTATCCGCCATCATAGTCTATCCGCCATCATAGTCTATCCACCATCATAGTCTATCCGCCATCATACTGTCTATCCACCATCATAGTCTATCCGCCATCATACTGTCTATCCGCCATCATACTGTCTATCCGCCATCATAGTCTATCCACCATCATAGTCTATCCGCCATCATACTGTCTATCCGCCATCATAGTCCATCCACCATCATACTGTCTATCCACCATCATAGTCCATCCACCATCATACTGTCTATCCACCATCATAGTCTATCCGCCATCATACTGTCTATCCGCCATCATACTGTCTATCCGCCATCATAGTCTATCCACCATCATAGTCTATCCGCCATCATACTGTCTATCCGCCATCATACTGTCTATCCGCCATCATACTGTCTATCCGCCATCATACTGTCTATCCGCCATCATAGTCTATCCACCATCATAGTCTATCCGCCATCATACTGTCTATCCGCCATCATAGTCTATCCACCATCATAGTCTATCCGCCATCATACTGTCTGTCCGCTATCAGTCTATCCACCATCATAGTCTATCCACCATCATACTGTCTATCCGCCATCATAGTCTATCCGCCATCATACTGTGTATCCGCCATCATAGTCTATCCACCATCATACTGTCTATCCGCCATCATAGTCTATCCACCATCATACTGTCTATCCGCCATCATAGTCTATCCACCATCATACTGTCTATCCACCATCATAGTCTATCCACCATCATAGTCTATCCGCTATCATACTGTCTATCCACCATCATAGTGTCTATCCACCATCATAGTCTATCCACCATCATAGTCTATCCATCATCATAGTGTCTATCCACCATCATACTGTCTATCCACCATCATACTGTCTATCCACCATCATACTGTCTATCCACCATCATAGTCTATCCACCATCATACTGTCTATCCGCCATCATAGTCTATCCGCCATCATAGTCTATCCACCATCATACTGTCTATCCACCATCATACTGTCTATCCGCCATCATAGTCTATCCACCATCATACTGTCTATCCACCATCATAGTCTATCCACCATCATAGTCTATCCACCATCATACTGTCTATCCACCATCATAGTCTATCCACCATCATACTGTCTATCCACCATCATACTGTCTATCCGCCATCATAGTCTATCCACCATCATACTGTCTATCCGCCATCATAGTCTATCCGCCATCATACTTTCTATCCGCCATCATAGTCTATCCACCATCATAGTCTATCCACCATCATACTGTCTATCCACCATCATAGTCTATCCGCCATCATAGTCTATCCGCCATCATACTGTCTATCCGCCATCATAGTCTATCCACCATCATAGTGTCTATCCACCATCATACTGTCTATCCACCATCATAGTCTATCCACCATCATAGTCTATCCGCCATCATACTGTCTATCCACCATCATAGTGTCTATCCACCATCATAGTCTATCCACCATCATAGTCTATCCGCCATCATACTGTCTATCCACCATCATAGTGTCTATCCACCATCATACTGTCTATCCACCATCATAGTCTATCCACCATCATAGTGTCTATCCACCATCATACTGTCTATCCGCCATCATACTGTCTATCCGCCATCATACTGTCTATCCGCCATCATACTGTCTATCCGCCATCATAGTCTATCCACCATCATAGTCTATCCACCATAATAGTGTCTATCCGCCATCATACTGTCTATCCGCCATCATAGTCTATCCGCCATCATACTGTCTATCCGCCATCATACTGTCTATCCGCCATCATAGTCTATCCACCATCATAGTGTCTATCCACCATCATACTGTCTATCCACCATCACACTGTCTATCCGCCATCATAGTCTATCCACCATCATAGTGTCTATCCACCATCATACTGTCTATCCACCATCACACTGTCTATCCACCATCATAGTCTATCCGCCATCATAGTGTCTATCCACCATCATACTGTCTATCCGCCATCATACTGTCTATCCGCCATCATACTGTCTATCCGCCATCATACTGTCTATCCGCCATCATAGTCTATCCACCATCATAGTCTATCCACCATCATAGTGTCTATCCGCCATCATACTGTCTATCCGCCATCATAGTCTATCCGCCATCATACTGTCTATCCGCCATCATACTGTCTATCCGCCATCATAGTCTATCCACCATCATACTGTCTATCCACCATCACACTGTCTATCCACCATCATAGTCTATCCGCCATCATACTGTCTATCCGCCATCACACTGTCTATCCACCATCACACTGTCTATCCGCCATCACACTGTCTATCCGCCATCACACTGTCTATCCGCCATCATACTGTCTATCCACCATCATACTGTCTATCCGCCATCATAGTGTCTATCCACCATCATAGTCTATCCGCCATCATAGTCTATACACCATCATACTGTCTATCCACCATCATACTGTCTATCCGCCATCATACTGTCTATCCGCCATCATACTGTCTATCCGCCATCATACTGTCTATCCGCCATCATACTGTCTATCCGCCATCATATTGTCTATCCGCCATCATAGTCTATCCGCCATCATACTGTATATCCGCCATCATACTGTCTATCCGCCATCATAGTCTATCCGCCATCATACTGTCTATCCGCCATCATACTGTCTATCCGCCATCATACTGTCTATCCACCATCATACTGTCTATCCACCATAATAGTCTATCCGCCATCATACTGCCTATCCGCCATCATAGTCTATCCGCCATCATACTGTCTATCCGCCATCATAGTCTATCCGCCATCATACTGTCTATCCGCCATCATAGTCTATCCGCCATCATACTGTCTATCCGCCATCATACTGTCTATCCGCCATCATAGTCTATCCGCCATCATACTGTCTATCCGCCATCATAGTCTATCCGCCATCATAGTCTATCCACCATCATACTGTCTATCCGCCATCATACTGTCTATCCGCCATCATACTGTCTATCCACCATCATACTGTCTATCCACCATAATAGTCTATCCACCATCATACTGTCTATCCGCCATCATAGTCTATCCGCCATCATACTGCCTATCCGCCATCATAGTCTATCTGCCATCATAGTCTATCCGCCATCATACTGTCTATCCGCCATCATAGTCAATCCGCCATCATACTGTCTATCCGCCATCATACTGTCTATCCACCATCATACTGTCTATCCGCCATCACACTGCCTATCCGCCATCACACTGTCTATCCACCATCATACTGTCTATCCGCCATCATAGTGTCTATCCGCCATCATACTGTCTATCCGCCATCATAGTCTATCCACCATCATAGTCTATCCACCATCATACTGTCTATCCACCATCATAGTGTCTATCCACCATCATACTGTCTATCCACCATCATAGTGTCTATCCACCATCATACTGTCTATCCACCATCATAGTCTATCCACCATCATACTGTCTATCCGCCATCATAGTCTATCCGGCATCATACTGTCTATCCGCCATCATACTGTCTATCCGCCATCATAGTCTATCCGCCATCATACTGTCTATCCGCCATCATACTGTCTATCCACCATCATACTGTCTATCCGCCATCATACTGTCTATCCACCATCATACTGTCTATCCACCATAATAGTCTATCCACCATCATAGTCTATCCGCCATCATACTGTCCATCCGCCATCATAGTCTATCCACCATCATAGTCTATCCACCATCATACTGTCTATCCGCCATCATAGTCTATCCACCATCATACTGTCTATCCGCCATCATAGTCTATCCACCATCATACTGTCTATCCGCCATCATAGTCTATCCACCATCATACTGTCTATCCACCATCATACTGTCTATCCACCATCATAGTCTATCCACCATCATAGTCTATCCACCATCATACTGTCTATCCGCCATCATAGTCTATCCACCATCATACTGTCTATCCGCCATCATAGTCTATCCACCATCATACTGTCTATCCGCCATCATAGTCTATCCACCATCATAGTCTATCCACCATCATAGTGTCTATCCACCATCATAGTCTATCCACCATCATACTGTCTATCCACCATCATAGTCTATCCACCATCATAGTCTATCCGCCATCATACTGTCTATCCGCCATCATACTGTCTATCCGCCATCATAGTCTATCCACCATCATAGTCTATCCGCCATCATACTGTCTATCCGCCATCATAGTCCATCCACCATCATACTGTCTATCCACCATCATAGTCCATCCACCATCATACTGTCTATCCACCATCATAGTCTATCCGCCATCATACTGTCTATCCGCCATCATACTGTCTATCCGCCATCATAGTCTATCCACCATCATAGTCTATCCGCCATCATACTGTCTATCCGCCATCATACTGTCTATCCGCCATCATACTGTCTATCCGCCATCATACTGTCTATCCGCCATCATAGTCTATCCACCATCATAGTCTATCCGCCATCATACTGTCTATCCGCCATCATAGTCTATCCACCATCATAGTCTATCCGCCATCATACTGTCTGTCCGCTATCAGTCTATCCACCATCATAGTCTATCCACCATCATACTGTCTATCCGCCATCATAGTCTATCCGCCATCATACTGTGTATCCGCCATCATAGTCTATCCACCATCATACTGTCTATCCGCCATCATAGTCTATCCACCATCATACTGTCTATCCGCCATCATAGTCTATCCACCATCATACTGTCTATCCACCATCATAGTCTATCCACCATCATAGTCTATCCGCTATCATACTGTCTATCCACCATCATAGTGTCTATCCACCATCATAGTCTATCCACCATCATAGTCTATCCATCATCATAGTGTCTATCCACCATCATACTGTCTATCCACCATCATACTGTCTATCCACCATCATACTGTCTATCCACCATCATAGTCTATCCACCATCATACTGTCTATCCGCCATCATAGTCTATCCGCCATCATAGTCTATCCACCATCATACTGTCTATCCACCATCATACTGTCTATCCGCCATCATAGTCTATCCACCATCATACTGTCTATCCACCATCATAGTCTATCCACCATCATAGTCTATCCACCATCATACTGTCTATCCACCATCATAGTCTATCCACCATCATACTGTCTATCCACCATCATACTGTCTATCCGCCATCATAGTCTATCCACCATCATACTGTCTATCCGCCATCATAGTCTATCCGCCATCATACTTTCTATCCGCCATCATAGTCTATCCACCATCATAGTCTATCCACCATCATACTGTCTATCCACCATCATAGTCTATCCGCCATCATAGTCTATCCGCCATCATACTGTCTATCCGCCATCATAGTCTATCCACCATCATAGTGTCTATCCACCATCATACTGTCTATCCACCATCATAGTCTATCCACCATCATAGTCTATCCGCCATCATACTGTCTATCCACCATCATAGTGTCTATCCACCATCATAGTCTATCCACCATCATAGTCTATCCGCCATCATACTGTCTATCCACCATCATAGTGTCTATCCACCATCATACTGTCTATCCACCATCATAGTCTATCCACCATCATAGTGTCTATCCACCATCATACTGTCTATCCGCCATCATACTGTCTATCCGCCATCATACTGTCTATCCGCCATCATACTGTCTATCCGCCATCATAGTCTATCCACCATCATAGTCTATCCGCCATCATACTGTCTATCCGCCATCATACTGTCTATCCGCCATCATACTGTCTATCCGCCATCATACTGTCTATCCGCCATCATAGTCTATCCACCATCATAGTCTATCCGCCATCATACTGTCTATCCGCCATCATAGTCTATCCACCATCATAGTCTATCCGCCATCATACTGTCTGTCCGCTATCAGTCTATCCACCATCATAGTCTATCCACCATCATACTGTCTATCCGCCATCATAGTCTATCCGCCATCATACTGTGTATCCGCCATCATAGTCTATCCACCATCATACTGTCTATCCGCCATCATAGTCTATCCACCATCATACTGTCTATCCGCCATCATAGTCTATCCACCATCATACTGTCTATCCACCATCATAGTCTATCCACCATCATAGTCTATCCGCTATCATACTGTCTATCCACCATCATAGTGTCTATCCACCATCATAGTCTATCCACCATCATAGTCTATCCATCATCATAGTGTCTATCCACCATCATACTGTCTATCCACCATCATACTGTCTATCCACCATCATACTGTCTATCCACCATCATAGTCTATCCACCATCATACTGTCTATCCGCCATCATAGTCTATCCGCCATCATAGTCTATCCACCATCATACTGTCTATCCACCATCATACTGTCTATCCGCCATCATAGTCTATCCACCATCATACTGTCTATCCACCATCATAGTCTATCCACCATCATAGTCTATCCACCATCATACTGTCTATCCACCATCATAGTCTATCCACCATCATACTGTCTATCCACCATCATACTGTCTATCCGCCATCATAGTCTATCCACCATCATACTGTCTATCCGCCATCATAGTCTATCCGCCATCATACTTTCTATCCGCCATCATAGTCTATCCACCATCATAGTGTCTATCCACCATCATAGTCTATCCACCATCATAGTCTATCCACCATCATACTGTCTATCCACCATCATACTGTCTATCCGCCATCATAGTCTATCCACCATCATACTGTCTATCCGCCATCATAGTCTATCCGCCATCATACTTTCTATCCGCCATCATAGTCTATCCGCCATCATACTTTCTATCCGCCATCATAGTCTATCCACCATCATACTGTCTATCCACCATCATAGTCTATCCACCATCATAGTCTATCCACCATCATACTGTCTATCCACCATCATAGTCTATCCACCATCATACTGTCTATCCACCATCATACTGTCTATCCGCCATCATAGTCTATCCACCATCATACTGTCTATCCGCCATCATAGTCTATCCGCCATCATACTTTCTATCCGCCATCATAGTCTATCCGCCATCATACTTTCTATCCGCCATCATAGTCTATCCACCATCATACTGTCTATCCACCATCATAGTCTATCCGCCATCATAGTCTATCCGCCATCATACTGTCTATCCGCCATCATAGTCTATCCACCATCATAGTGTCTATCCACCATCATACTGTCTATCCACCATCATAGTCTATCCACCATCATAGTCTATCCGCCATCATACTGTCTATCCACCATCATAGTGTCTATCCACCATCATAGTCTATCCACCATCATAGTCTATCCGCCATCATACTGTCTATCCACCATCATAGTGTCTATCCACCATCATACTGTCTATCCACCATCATAGTCTATCCACCATCATAGTGTCTATCCACCATCATACTGTCTATCCGCCATCATACTGTCTATCCGCCATCATACTGTCTATCCGCCATCATACTGTCTATCCGCCATCATAGTCTATCCACCATCATAGTCTATCCACCATAATAGTGTCTATCCGCCATCATACTGTCTATCCGCCATCATAGTCTATCCGCCATCATACTGTCTATCCGCCATCATACTGTCTATCCGCCATCATAGTCTATCCACCATCATAGTGTCTATCCACCATCATACTGTCTATCCACCATCACACTGTCTATCCGCCATCATAGTCTATCCACCATCATAGTGTCTATCCACCATCATACTGTCTATCCACCATCACACTGTCTATCCACCATCATAGTCTATCCGCCATCATAGTGTCTATCCACCATCATACTGTCTATCCGCCATCATACTGTCTATCCGCCATCATACTGTCTATCCGCCATCATACTGTCTATCCGCCATCATAGTCTATCCACCATCATAGTCTATCCACCATCATAGTGTCTATCCGCCATCATACTGTCTATCCGCCATCATAGTCTATCCGCCATCATACTGTCTATCCGCCATCATACTGTCTATCCGCCATCATAGTCTATCCACCATCATACTGTCTATCCACCATCACACTGTCTATCCACCATCATAGTCTATCCGCCATCATACTGTCTATCCGCCATCACACTGTCTATCCACCATCACACTGTCTATCCGCCATCACACTGTCTATCCGCCATCACACTGTCTATCCGCCATCATACTGTCTATCCACCATCATACTGTCTATCCGCCATCATAGTGTCTATCCACCATCATAGTCTATCCGCCATCATAGTCTATACACCATCATACTGTCTATCCACCATCATACTGTCTATCCGCCATCATACTGTCTATCCGCCATCATACTGTCTATCCGCCATCATACTGTCTATCCGCCATCATACTGTCTATCCGCCATCATATTGTCTATCCGCCATCATAGTCTATCCGCCATCATACTGTCTATCCGCCATCATACTGTCTATCCGCCATCATAGTCTATCCGCCATCATACTGTCTATCCGCCATCATACTGTCTATCCGCCATCATACTGTCTATCCACCATCATACTGTCTATCCACCATAATAGTCTATCCGCCATCATACTGCCTATCCGCCATCATAGTCTATCCGCCATCATACTGTCTATCCGCCATCATAGTCTATCCGCCATCATACTGTCTATCCGCCATCATAGTCTATCCGCCATCATACTGTCTATCCGCCATCATACTGTCTATCCGCCATCATAGTCTATCCGCCATCATACTGTCTATCCGCCATCATAGTCTATCCGCCATCATAGTCTATCCACCATCATACTGTCTATCCGCCATCATACTGTCTATCCGCCATCATACTGTCTATCCACCATCATACTGTCTATCCACCATAATAGTCTATCCACCATCATACTGTCTATCCGCCATCATAGTCTATCCGCCATCATACTGCCTATCCGCCATCATAGTCTATCTGCCATCATAGTCTATCCGCCATCATACTGTCTATCCGCCATCATAGTCAATCCGCCATCATACTGTCTATCCGCCATCATACTGTCTATCCACCATCATACTGTCTATCCGCCATCACACTGCCTATCCGCCATCACACTGTCTATCCACCATCATACTGTCTATCCGCCATCATAGTGTCTATCCGCCATCATACTGTCTATCCGCCATCATAGTCTATCCACCATCATAGTCTATCCACCATCATACTGTCTATCCACCATCATAGTGTCTATCCACCATCATACTGTCTATCCACCATCATAGTGTCTATCCACCATCATACTGTCTATCCGCCATCATACTTTCTATCCGCCATCATAGTCTATCCACCATCATAGTCTATCCACCATCATAGTCTATCCACCATCATACTGTCTATCCACCATCATAGTCTATCCACCATCATACTGTCTATCCACCATCATAGTCTATCCGCCATCATACTGTCTATCCGCCATCATAGTCTATCCGCCATCATACTGTCTATCCGCCATCATACTGTCTATCCGCCATCATACTGTCTATCCGCCATCATACTGTCTATCTACCATCATAGTCTATCCGCCATCATACTGTCTATCCGCCATCATAGTCTATCCACCATCATACTGTCTATCTGCCATCATAGTCTATCCGCCATCATACTGTCTATCCGCCATCATACTGTCTATCCGCCATCATAGTCTATCCGCCATCATAGTCTATCCACCATCATAGTCTATCCACCATCATAGTCTATCCGCCATCATTCTGTCTATCCACCATCATAGTCTATCCACCATCATAGTCTATCCGCCATCATACTGTCTATCCACCATCATACTGTCTATCCACCATCATAGTCTATCCACCATCATAGTCTATCCGCCATCATACTGTCTATCCACCATCATAGTCTATCCGCCATCATACTGTCTATCCGCCATCATACTGTCTATCCGCCATCATAGTCTATCCACCATCATAGTCTATCCACCATCATAGTGTCTATCCACCATCATAGTGTCTATCCACCATCATAGTCTATCCACCATCATACTGTCTATCCACCATCATAGTCTATCCACCATCATACTGTCTATCTGCCATCATAGTCTATCCGCCATCATACTGTCTATCCACCATCATACTGTCTATCCACCATCATAGTCTATCCACCATCATACTGTCTATCCGCCATCATACTGTCTATCCACCATCATACTGTCTATCCACCATCATAGTCTATCCACCATCATACTGTCTATCCACCATCATAGTCTATCCACCATCATAGTCTATCCGCCATCATACTGTCCATCCGCCATCATAGTCTATCCACCATCATAGTCTATCCACCATCATACTGTCTATCCGCCATCATAGTCTATCCACCATCACACTGTCTATCCACCATCATAGTCTATCCACCATCATAGTCTATCCACCATCATACTGTCTATCCGCCATCATAGTCTATCCACCATCATACTGTCTATCCGCCATCATAGTCTATCCACCATCATACTGTCTATCCGCCATCATAGTCTATCCACCATCATAGTCTATCCACCATCATAGTGTCTATCCACCATCATAGTCTATCCACCATCATACTGTCTATCCACCATCATAGTCTATCCACCATCATAGTCTATCCACCATCATACTGTCTATCCGCCATCATAGTGTCTATCTGCCATCATAGTCTATCCACCATCATAGTCTATCCACCATCATACTGTCTATCCGCCATCATACTGTCTATCCACCATCATACTGTCTATCCACCATCATAGTCTATCCACCATCATACTGTCTATCCACCATCATACTGTCTATCCGCCATCATACTTTCTATCCGCCATCATAGTCTATCCACCATCATAGTCTATCCACCATCATAGTCTATCCACCATCATACTGTCTATCCACCATCATAGTCTATCCACCATCATAGTCTATCCGCCATCATACTGTCTATCCGCCATCATAGTCTATCCGCCATCATACTGTCTATCCGCCATCATACTGTCTATCCGCCATCATACTGTCTATCCGCCATCATACTGTCTATCTACCATCATAGTCTATCCGCCATCATACTGTCTATCCGCCATCATAGTCTATCCACCATCAAACTATCTATCTGCCATCATAGTCTATCCGCCATCATACTGTCTATCCGCCATCATACTGTCTATCCGCCATCATAGTCTATCCGCCATCATAGTCTATCCACCATCATAGTCTATCCACCATCATAGTCTATCCGCCATCATACTGTCTATCCGCCATCATAGTCTATCCGCCATCATAGTCTATCCGCCATCATAGTCTATCCACCATCATAGTCTATCCGCCATCATACTGTCTATCCACCATCATAGTCTATCCGCCATCATACTGTCTATCCGCCATCATACTGTCTATCCGCCATCATAGTCTATCCACCATCATAGTCTATCCGCCATCATACTGTCTATCCGCCATCATAGTCCATCCACCATCATACTGTCTATCCACCATCATAGTCCATCCACCATCATACTGTCTATCCACCATCATAGTCTATCCGCCATCATACTGTCTATCCGCCATCATACTGTCTATCCGCCATCATAGTCTATCCACCATCATAGTCTATCCGCCATCATACTGTCTATCCGCCATCATACTGTCTATCCGCCATCATACTGTCTATCCGCCATCATACTGTCTATCCGCCATCATAGTCTATCCACCATCATAGTCTATCCGCCATCATACTGTCTATCCGCCATCATAGTCTATCCACCATCATAGTCTATCCGCCATCATACTGTCTGTCCGCTATCAGTCTATCCACCATCATAGTCTATCCACCATCATACTGTCTATCCGCCATCATAGTCTATCCGCCATCATACTGTGTATCCGCCATCATAGTCTATCCACCATCATACTGTCTATCCGCCATCATAGTCTATCCACCATCATACTGTCTATCCGCCATCATAGTCTATCCACCATCATACTGTCTATCCACCATCATAGTCTATCCACCATCATAGTCTATCCGCTATCATACTGTCTATCCACCATCATAGTGTCTATCCTCCATCATAGTCTATCCACCATCATAGTCTATCCATCATCATAGTGTCTATCCACCATCATACTGTCTATCCACCATCATACTGTCTATCCACCATCATACTGTCTATCCACCATCATAGTCTATCCACCATCATACTGTCTATCCGCCATCATAGTCTATCCGCCATCATAGTCTATCCACCATCATACTGTCTATCCACCATCATACTGTCTATCCGCCATCATAGTCTATCCACCATCATACTGTCTATCCACCATCATAGTCTATCCACCATCATAGTCTATCCACCATCATACTGTCTATCCACCATCATAGTCTATCCACCATCATACTGTCTATCCACCATCATACTGTCTATCCGCCATCATAGTCTATCCACCATCATACTGTCTATCCGCCATCATAGTCTATCCGCCATCATACTTTCTATCCGCCATCATAGTCTATCCACCATCATAGTCTATCCACCATCATACTGTCTATCCACCATCATAGTCTATCCGCCATCATAGTCTATCCGCCATCATACTGTCTATCCGCCATCATAGTCTATCCACCATCATAGTGTCTATCCACCATCATACTGTCTATCCACCATCATAGTCTATCCACCATCATAGTCTATCCGCCATCATACTGTCTATCCACCATCATAGTGTCTATCCACCATCATAGTCTATCCACCATCATAGTCTATCCGCCATCATACTGTCTATCCACCATCATAGTGTCTATCCACCATCATACTGTCTATCCACCATCATAGTCTATCCACCATCATAGTGTCTATCCACCATCATACTGTCTATCCGCCATCATACTGTCTATCCGCCATCATACTGTCTATCCGCCATCATACTGTCTATCCGCCATCATAGTCTATCCACCATCATAGTCTATCCGCCATCATACTGTCTATCCGCCATCATACTGTCTATCCGCCATCATACTGTCTATCCGCCATCATACTGTCTATCCGCCATCATAGTCTATCCACCATCATAGTCTATCCGCCATCATACTGTCTATCCGCCATCATAGTCTATCCACCATCATAGTCTATCCGCCATCATACTGTCTGTCCGCTATCAGTCTATCCACCATCATAGTCTATCCACCATCATACTGTCTATCCGCCATCATAGTCTATCCGCCATCATACTGTGTATCCGCCATCATAGTCTATCCACCATCATACTGTCTATCCGCCATCATAGTCTATCCACCATCATACTGTCTATCCGCCATCATAGTCTATCCACCATCATACTGTCTATCCACCATCATAGTCTATCCACCATCATAGTCTATCCGCTATCATACTGTCTATCCACCATCATAGTGTCTATCCACCATCATAGTCTATCCACCATCATAGTCTATCCATCATCATAGTGTCTATCCACCATCATACTGTCTATCCACCATCATACTGTCTATCCACCATCATACTGTCTATCCACCATCATAGTCTATCCACCATCATACTGTCTATCCGCCATCATAGTCTATCCGCCATCATAGTCTATCCACCATCATACTGTCTATCCACCATCATACTGTCTATCCGCCATCATAGTCTATCCACCATCATACTGTCTATCCACCATCATAGTCTATCCACCATCATAGTCTATCCACCATCATACTGTCTATCCACCATCATAGTCTATCCACCATCATACTGTCTATCCACCATCATACTGTCTATCCGCCATCATAGTCTATCCACCATCATACTGTCTATCCGCCATCATAGTCTATCCGCCATCATACTTTCTATCCGCCATCATAGTCTATCCACCATCATAGTCTATCCACCATCATACTGTCTATCCACCATCATAGTCTATCCGCCATCATAGTCTATCCGCCATCATACTGTCTATCCGCCATCATAGTCTATCCACCATCATAGTGTCTATCCACCATCATACTGTCTATCCACCATCATAGTCTATCCACCATCATAGTCTATCCGCCATCATACTGTCTATCCACCATCATAGTGTCTATCCACCATCATAGTCTATCCACCATCATAGTCTATCCGCCATCATACTGTCTATCCACCATCATAGTGTCTATCCACCATCATACTGTCTATCCACCATCATAGTCTATCCACCATCATAGTGTCTATCCACCATCATACTGTCTATCCGCCATCATACTGTCTATCCGCCATCATACTGTCTATCCGCCATCATACTGTCTATCCGCCATCATAGTCTATCCACCATCATAGTCTATCCACCATAATAGTGTCTATCCGCCATCATACTGTCTATCCGCCATCATAGTCTATCCGCCATCATACTGTCTATCCGCCATCATACTGTCTATCCGCCATCATAGTCTATCCACCATCATAGTGTCTATCCACCATCATACTGTCTATCCACCATCACACTGTCTATCCGCCATCATAGTCTATCCACCATCATAGTGTCTATCCACCATCATACTGTCTATCCACCATCACACTGTCTATCCACCATCATAGTCTATCCGCCATCATAGTGTCTATCCACCATCATACTGTCTATCCGCCATCATACTGTCTATCCGCCATCATACTGTCTATCCGCCATCATACTGTCTATCCGCCATCATAGTCTATCCACCATCATAGTCTATCCACCATCATAGTGTCTATCCGCCATCATACTGTCTATCCGCCATCATAGTCTATCCGCCATCATACTGTCTATCCGCCATCATACTGTCTATCCGCCATCATAGTCTATCCACCATCATACTGTCTATCCACCATCACACTGTCTATCCACCATCATAGTCTATCCGCCATCATACTGTCTATCCGCCATCACACTGTCTATCCACCATCACACTGTCTATCCGCCATCACACTGTCTATCCGCCATCACACTGTCTATCCGCCATCATACTGTCTATCCACCATCATACTGTCTATCCGCCATCATAGTGTCTATCCACCATCATAGTCTATCCGCCATCATAGTCTATACACCATCATACTGTCTATCCACCATCATACTGTCTATCCGCCATCATACTGTCTATCCGCCATCATACTGTCTATCCGCCATCATACTGTCTATCCGCCATCATACTGTCTATCCGCCATCATATTGTCTATCCGCCATCATAGTCTATCCGCCATCATACTGTATATCCGCCATCATACTGTCTATCCGCCATCATAGTCTATCCGCCATCATACTGTCTATCCGCCATCATACTGTCTATCCGCCATCATACTGTCTATCCACCATCATACTGTCTATCCACCATAATAGTCTATCCGCCATCATACTGCCTATCCGCCATCATAGTCTATCCGCCATCATACTGTCTATCCGCCATCATAGTCTATCCGCCATCATACTGTCTATCCGCCATCATAGTCTATCCGCCATCATACTGTCTATCCGCCATCATACTGTCTATCCGCCATCATAGTCTATCCGCCATCATACTGTCTATCCGCCATCATAGTCTATCCGCCATCATAGTCTATCCACCATCATACTGTCTATCCGCCATCATACTGTCTATCCGCCATCATACTGTCTATCCACCATCATACTGTCTATCCACCATAATAGTCTATCCACCATCATACTGTCTATCCGCCATCATAGTCTATCCGCCATCATACTGCCTATCCGCCATCATAGTCTATCTGCCATCATAGTCTATCCGCCATCATACTGTCTATCCGCCATCATAGTCAATCCGCCATCATACTGTCTATCCGCCATCATACTGTCTATCCACCATCATACTGTCTATCCGCCATCACACTGCCTATCCGCCATCACACTGTCTATCCACCATCATACTGTCTATCCGCCATCATAGTGTCTATCCGCCATCATACTGTCTATCCGCCATCATAGTCTATCCACCATCATAGTCTATCCACCATCATACTGTCTATCCACCATCATAGTGTCTATCCACCATCATACTGTCTATCCACCATCATAGTGTCTATCCACCATCATACTGTCTATCCACCATCATAGTCTATCCACCATCATACTGTCTATCCGCCATCATAGTCTATCCGCCATCATACTGTCTATCCGCCATCATACTGTCTATCCGCCATCATAGTCTATCCGCCATCATACTGTCTATCCGCCATCATACTGTCTATCCACCATCATACTGTCTATCCGCCATCATACTGTCTATCCACCATCATACTGTCTATCCACCATAATAGTCTATCCACCATCATAGTCTATCCGCCATCATACTGTCCATCCGCCATCATAGTCTATCCACCATCATAGTCTATCCACCATCATACTGTCTATCCGCCATCATAGTCTATCCACCATCATACTGTCTATCCGCCATCATAGTCTATCCACCATCATACTGTCTATCCGCCATCATAGTCTATCCACCATCATACTGTCTATCCACCATCATACTGTCTATCCACCATCATAGTCTATCCACCATCATACTGTCTATCCGCCATCATAGTCTATCCACCATCATACTGTCTATCCGCCATCATAGTCTATCCACCATCATAGTCTATCCACCATCATAGTGTCTATCCACCATCATAGTCTATCCACCATCATACTGTCTATCCACCATCATAGTCTATCCACCATCATAGTCTAAACACCATCATACTGTCTATCCGCCATCATAGTGTCTATCCGCCATCATAGTCTATCCACCATCATAGTCTATCCACCATCATACTGTCTATCCGCCATCATACTGTCTATCCACCATCATACTGTCTATCCACCATCATAGTCTATCCACCATCATACTGTCTATCCACCATCATACTGTCTATCCGCCATCATACTTTCTATCCGCCATCATAGTCTATCCACCATCATAGTCTATCCACCATCATAGTCTATCCACCATCATACTGTCTATCCACCATCATAGTCTATCCACCATCATACTGTCTATCCACCATCATAGTCTATCCGCCATCATACTGTCTATCCGCCATCATAGTCTATCCGCCATCATACTGTCTATCCGCCATCATACTGTCTATCCGCCATCATACTGTCTATCCGCCATCATACTGTCTATCTACCATCATAGTCTATCCGCCATCATACTGTCTATCCGCCATCATAGTCTATCCACCATCATACTGTCTATCTGCCATCATAGTCTATCCGCCATCATACTGTCTATCCGCCATCATACTGTCTATCCGCCATCATAGTCTATCCGCCATCATAGTCTATCCACCATCATAGTCTATCCACCATCATAGTCTATCCGCCATCATTCTGTCTATCCACCATCATAGTCTATCCACCATCATAGTCTATCCGCCATCATACTGTCTATCCACCATCATACTGTCTATCCACCATCATAGTCTATCCACCATCATAGTCTATCCGCCATCATACTGTCTATCCACCATCATAGTCTATCCGCCATCATACTGTCTATCCGCCATCATACTGTCTATCCGCCATCATAGTCTATCCACCATCATAGTCTATCCACCATCATAGTGTCTATCCACCATCATAGTGTCTATCCACCATCATAGTCTATCCACCATCATACTGTCTATCCACCATCATAGTCTATCCACCATCATACTGTCTATCTGCCATCATAGTCTATCCGCCATCATACTGTCTATCCACCATCATACTGTCTATCCACCATCATAGTCTATCCACCATCATACTGTCTATCCGCCATCATACTGTCTATCCACCATCATACTGTCTATCCACCATCATAGTCTATCCACCATCATACTGTCTATCCACCATCATAGTCTATCCACCATCATAGTCTATCCGCCATCATACTGTCCATCCGCCATCATAGTCTATCCACCATCATAGTCTATCCACCATCATACTGTCTATCCGCCATCATAGTCTATCCACCATCACACTGTCTATCCACCATCATAGTCTATCCACCATCATAGTCTATCCACCATCATACTGTCTATCCGCCATCATAGTCTATCCACCATCATACTGTCTATCCGCCATCATAGTCTATCCACCATCATACTGTCTATCCGCCATCATAGTCTATCCACCATCATAGTCTATCCACCATCATAGTGTCTATCCACCATCATAGTCTATCCACCATCATACTGTCTATCCACCATCATAGTCTATCCACCATCATACTGTCTATCCGCCATCATAGTCTATCCACCATCATAGTCTATCCACCATCATACTGTCTATCCGCCATCATAGTGTCTATCTGCCATCATAGTCTATCCACCATCATAGTCTATCCACCATCATACTGTCTATCCGCCATCATACTGTCTATCCACCATCATACTGTCTATCCACCATCATAGTCTATCCACCATCATACTGTCTATCCACCATCATACTGTCTATCCGCCATCATACTTTCTATCCGCCATCATAGTCTATCCACCATCATAGTCTATCCACCATCATAGTCTATCCACCATCATACTGTCTATCCACCATCATAGTCTATCCACCATCATAGTCTATCCGCCATCATACTGTCTATCCGCCATCATAGTCTATCCGCCATCATACTGTCTATCCGCCATCATACTGTCTATCCGCCATCATACTGTCTATCCGCCATCATACTGTCTATCTACCATCATAGTCTATCCGCCATCATACTGTCTATCCGCCATCATAGTCTATCCACCATCAAACTATCTATCTGCCATCATAGTCTATCCGCCATCATACTGTCTATCCGCCATCATACTGTCTATCCGCCATCATAGTCTATCCGCCATCATAGTCTATCCACCATCATAGTCTATCCACCATCATAGTCTATCCGCCATCATACTGTCTATCCGCCATCATAGTCTATCCGCCATCATAGTCTATCCGCCATCATAGTCTATCCACCATCATAGTCTATCCGCCATCATACTGTCTATCCACCATCATAGTCTATCCGCCATCATACTGTCTATCCGCCATCATACTGTCTATCCGCCATCATAGTCTATCCACCATCATAGTCTATCCGCCATCATACTGTCTATCCGCCATCATAGTCCATCCACCATCATACTGTCTATCCACCATCATAGTCCATCCACCATCATACTGTCTATCCACCATCATAGTCTATCCGCCATCATACTGTCTATCCGCCATCATACTGTCTATCCGCCATCATAGTCTATCCACCATCATAGTCTATCCACCATCATACTGTCTATCCGCCATCATAGTCTATCCACCATCATACTGTCTATCCACCATCATAGTCTATCCACCATCATAGTCTATCCGCTATCATACTGTCTATCCACCATCATAGTGTCTATCCACCATCATAGTCTATCCACCATCATAGTCTATCCATCATCATAGTGTCTATCCACCATCATACTGTCTATCCACCATCATACTGTCTATCCACCATCATACTGTCTATCCACCATCATAGTCTATCCACCATCATACTGTCTATCCGCCATCATAGTCTATCCGCCATCATAGTCTATCCACCATCATACTGTCTATCCACCATCATACTGTCTATCCGCCATCATAGTCTATCCACCATCATACTGTCTATCCACCATCATAGTCTATCCACCATCATAGTCTATCCACCATCATACTGTCTATCCACCATCATAGTCTATCCACCATCATACTGTCTATCCACCATCATACTGTCTATCCGCCATCATAGTCTATCCACCATCATACTGTCTATCCGCCATCATAGTCTATCCGCCATCATACTTTCTATCCGCCATCATAGTCTATCCACCATCATAGTCTATCCACCATCATACTGTCTATCCACCATCATAGTCTATCCGCCATCATAGTCTATCCGCCATCATACTGTCTATCCGCCATCATAGTCTATCCACCATCATAGTGTCTATCCACCATCATACTGTCTATCCACCATCATAGTCTATCCACCATCATAGTCTATCCGCCATCATACTGTCTATCCACCATCATAGTGTCTATCCACCATCATAGTCTATCCACCATCATAGTCTATCCGCCATCATACTGTCTATCCACCATCATAGTGTCTATCCACCATCATACTGTCTATCCACCATCATAGTCTATCCACCATCATAGTGTCTATCCACCATCATACTGTCTATCCGCCATCATACTGTCTATCCGCCATCATACTGTCTATCCGCCATCATACTGTCTATCCGCCATCATAGTCTATCCACCATCATAGTCTATCCACCATAATAGTGTCTATCCGCCATCATACTGTCTATCCGCCATCATAGTCTATCCGCCATCATACTGTCTATCCGCCATCATACTGTCTATCCGCCATCATAGTCTATCCACCATCATAGTGTCTATCCACCATCATACTGTCTATCCACCATCACACTGTCTATCCGCCATCATAGTCTATCCACCATCATAGTGTCTATCCACCATCATACTGTCTATCCACCATCACACTGTCTATCCACCATCATAGTCTATCCGCCATCATAGTGTCTATCCACCATCATACTGTCTATCCGCCATCATACTGTCTATCCGCCATCATACTGTCTATCCGCCATCATACTGTCTATCCGCCATCATAGTCTATCCACCATCATAGTCTATCCACCATCATAGTGTCTATCCGCCATCATACTGTCTATCCGCCATCATAGTCTATCCGCCATCATACTGTCTATCCGCCATCATACTGTCTATCCGCCATCATAGTCTATCCACCATCATACTGTCTATCCACCATCACACTGTCTATCCACCATCATAGTCTATCCGCCATCATACTGTCTATCCGCCATCACACTGTCTATCCACCATCACACTGTCTATCCGCCATCACACTGTCTATCCGCCATCACACTGTCTATCCGCCATCATACTGTCTATCCACCATCATACTGTCTATCCGCCATCATAGTGTCTATCCACCATCATAGTCTATCCGCCATCATAGTCTATACACCATCATACTGTCTATCCACCATCATACTGTCTATCCGCCATCATACTGTCTATCCGCCATCATACTGTCTATCCGCCATCATACTGTCTATCCGCCATCATACTGTCTATCCGCCATCATATTGTCTATCCGCCATCATAGTCTATCCGCCATCATACTGTATATCCGCCATCATACTGTCTATCCGCCATCATAGTCTATCCGCCATCATACTGTCTATCCGCCATCATACTGTCTATCCGCCATCATACTGTCTATCCACCATCATACTGTCTATCCACCATAATAGTCTATCCGCCATCATACTGCCTATCCGCCATCATAGTCTATCCGCCATCATACTGTCTATCCGCCATCATAGTCTATCCGCCATCATACTGTCTATCCGCCATCATAGTCTATCCGCCATCATACTGTCTATCCGCCATCATACTGTCTATCCGCCATCATAGTCTATCCGCCATCATACTGTCTATCCGCCATCATAGTCTATCCGCCATCATAGTCTATCCACCATCATACTGTCTATCCGCCATCATACTGTCTATCCGCCATCATACTGTCTATCCACCATCATACTGTCTATCCACCATAATAGTCTATCCACCATCATACTGTCTATCCGCCATCATAGTCTATCCGCCATCATACTGCCTATCCGCCATCATAGTCTATCTGCCATCATAGTCTATCCGCCATCATACTGTCTATCCGCCATCATAGTCAATCCGCCATCATACTGTCTATCCGCCATCATACTGTCTATCCACCATCATACTGTCTATCCGCCATCACACTGCCTATCCGCCATCACACTGTCTATCCACCATCATACTGTCTATCCGCCATCATAGTGTCTATCCGCCATCATACTGTCTATCCGCCATCATAGTCTATCCACCATCATAGTCTATCCACCATCATACTGTCTATCCACCATCATAGTGTCTATCCACCATCATACTGTCTATCCACCATCATAGTGTCTATCCACCATCATACTGTCTATCCACCATCATAGTCTATCCACCATCATACTGTCTATCCGCCATCATAGTCTATCCGCCATCATACTGTCTATCCGCCATCATACTGTCTATCCGCCATCATAGTCTATCCGCCATCATACTGTCTATCCGCCATCATACTGTCTATCCACCATCATACTGTCTATCCGCCATCATACTGTCTATCCACCATCATACTGTCTATCCACCATAATAGTCTATCCGCCATCATACTGCCGATCCGCCATCATAGTCTATCCGCCATCATACTGTCTATCCACCATCATAGTCTATCCGCCATCATACTGTCTATCCGCCATCATACTGTCTATCCGCCATCATAGTCTATCCGCCATCACACTGCCTATCCGCCATCATACTGTCTATCCGCCATCATAGTCTATCCGCCATCATACTGTCTATCCGCCATCATAGTCTATCCGCCATCATACTGTCTATCCGCCATCATACTGTCTATCCGCCATCATAGTCTATCCGCCATCACACTGTCTATCCGCCATCATACTGTCTATCCGCCATCATACTGGCTATCCGCCATCACACTGTCTATCCACCATCACACTGTCTATCCACCATCATACTGTCTATCCACCATCATACTGTCTATCCACCATCATAGTCTATCTGCCATCATACTGTCTATCCACCATCATAGTCTATCCACCATCATACTGTCTATCCGCCATCATAGTCTATCCACCATCATAGTCTATCCGCCATCATAGTCTATCCGCCATCATACTGTCTATCCACCATCATACTGTCTATCCGCCATCATACTGTCTATCCACCGTCATAGTCTATCTGCCATCATACTGTCTATCCACCATCATAGTCTATCCACCATCATACTGTCTATCCGCCATCATAGTCTATCCACCATCATAGTCTATCCGCCATCATAGTCTATCCGCCATCATACTGTCTATCCGCCATCATATTGTCTATCCACCATCATAGTCTATCCGCCATCATAGTCTATCCGCCATCATAGTCTATCCACCATCATACTGTCTATCCACCATCATAGTCTCTATCCACCATCATAGTCTATCCACCATCATAGTCTATCCGCCATCATAGTCTATCCACCATCATAGTCTCTATCCACCATCATAGTCTATCCACCATCATACTGTCTATCCACCATCATAGTCTATCCACCATCATAGTCTCTATCCACCATCATAGTCTATCCACCATCATAGTCTATCCACCATCATACTGTCTATCCGCCATCATATTGTCTATCCGCCATCATAGTCTATCCGCCATCATAGTCTATCCACCATCAAAGTCTATCCACCATCATACTGTCTATCCGCCATCATATTGTCTATCCGCCATCATAGTCTATCCACCATCATAGTCTATCCACCATCATACTGTCTATCCGCCATCATATTGTCTATCCGCCATCATAGTCTATCCACCATCATAGTCTATCCACCATCATACTGTCTATCCGCCATCATATTGTCTATCCACCATCATAGTCTATCCGCCATCATAGTCTATCCGCCATCATAGTCTATCCACCATCATACTGTCTATCCACCATCATAGTCTCTATCCACCATCATAGTCTATCCACCATCATAGTCTATCCGCCGTCATAGTCTATCCACCATCATAGTCTCTATCCACCATCATAGTCTATCCACCATCATACTGTCTATCCACCATCATAGTCTATCCACCATCATAGTCTCTATCCACCATCATAGTCTATCCACCATCATAGTCTATCCACCATCATACTGTCTATCCGCCATCATATTGTCTATCCGCCATCATAGTCTATCCGCCATCATAGTCTATCCACCATCAAAGTCTATCCACCATCATACTGTCTATCCGCCATCATATTGTCTATCCGCCATCATAGTCTATCCACCATCATAGTCTATCCACCATCATACTGTCTATCCGCCATCATATTGTCTATCCGCCATCATAGTCTATCCACCATCATAGTCTATCCACCATCATACTGTCTATCCGCCATCATATTGTCTATCCGCCATCATAGTCTATCCGCCATCATACTGCCTATCCGCCATCATACTGTCTATCCACCATCATACTGTCTATCCGCCATCATACTGTCTATCCGCCATCATACTGTCTATCCGCCATCATAGTCTATCCACCATCATAGTGTCTATCCACCATCATACTGTCTATCCACCATCATACTGTCTATCCGCCATCATAGTCTATCCGCCATCATACTGTCTATCCGCCATCATACTGTCTATCCGCCATCATACTGTCTATCCACCATCATACTGTCTATCCACCATCATACTGTCTATCCACCATCATACTGTCTATCCGCCATCATACTGTCTATCCGCCATCATACTGTCTATCCACCATCATACTGTCTATCCACCATCATAGTCTATCCACCATCATACTGTCTATCCGCCATCATACTGTCTATCCACCAACATACTGTCTATCCGCCATTATACTGTCTATCCGCCATCATACTGTCTATCCACCATCATAGTCTATCCACCATCATAGTCTATCCGCCATCATACTGTCTATCCGCCATCACACTGTCTATCCACCATCACACTGTCTATCCACCATCACACTGTCTATCCGCCATCATACTGTTTATCCACCATCATAGTCTATCCACCATCATAGTCTATCCACCATCATAGTCTATCCGCCATCATACTGTCTATCCGCCATCACACTGTCTATCCACCATCACACTGTCTATCCACCATCACACTGTCTATCCACCATCATACTGTCTATCCGCCATCATATTGTCTATCCGCCATCATAGTCTATCCACCATCATAGTCTATCCACCATCATACTGTCTATCCGCCATCATATTGTCTATCCGCCATCATAGTCTATCCGCCATCATACTGCCTATCCGCCATCATACTGTCTATCCACCATCATACTGTCTATCCGCCATCATACTGTCTATCCGCCATCATACTGTCTATCCGCCATCATAGTCTATCCACCATCATAGTGTCTATCCACCATCATACTGTCTATCCACCATCATACTGTCTATCCGCCATCATAGTCTATCCGCCATCATACTGTCTATCCGCCATCATACTGTCTATCCGCCATCATACTGTCTATCCACCATCATACTGTCTATCCACCATCATACTGTCTATCCACCATCATACTGTCTATCCGCCATCATACTGTCTATCCGCCATCATACTGTCTATCCACCATCATACTGTCTATCCACCATCATAGTCTATCCGCCATCATACTGTCTATCCGCCATCATACTGTCTATCCGCCATCACACTGTCTATCCGCCATCATATTGTCTATCCGCCATCATACTGTCTATCCACCATCATACTGTCTATCCGCCATCATACTGTCTATCCACCATCATAGTCTATCCACCATCATACTGTCTATCCGCCATCATAGTCTATCCGCCATCATAGTCTATCCACCATCATAGTCTATCCACCATCATACTGTCTATCCACCATCATAGTCTCTATCCACCATCATAGTCTATCCGCCATCATACTGTCTATCCACCATCATAGTGTCTATCCACCATCATACTGTCTATCCACCATCATAGTCTATCCACCATCATATTGTCTATCCGCCATCATAGTCTATCCGCCATCATACTGTCTATCCGCCATCATACTGTCTATCCGCCATCATAGTCTATCCGCCATCATACTGTCTATCCGCCATCATACTGTCTATCCACCATCATACTGTCTATCCGCCATCATACTGTCTATCCACCATCATACTGTCTATCCACCATAATAGTCTATCCGCCATCATACTGCCTATCCGCCATCATAGTCTATCCGCCATCATACTGTCTATCCGCCATCATAGTCTATCCGCCATCATACTGTCTATCCGCCATCATACTGTCTATCCGCCATCATAGTCTATCCGCCATCACACTGCCTATCTGCCATCATACTGCCTATCCGCCATCACACTGTCTATCCGCCATCACACTGTCTATCCGCCATCATACTGGCTATCCGCCATCATAGTCTATCCACCATCATACTGTCTATCCGCCATCATAGTCTATCCACCATCATACTGTCTATCCGCCATCATAGTCTATCCACCATCATAGTCTATCCGCCATCATAGTCTATCCGCCATCATACTGTCTATCCACCATCATACAGTCTATCCGCCATCATACTGTCTATCCACCATCATAGTCTATCTGCCATCATACTGTCTATCCACCATCATAGTCTATCCACCATCATACTGTCTATCCGCCATCATAGTCTATCCACCATCATAGTCTATCCGCCATCATAGTCTATCCGCCATCATACTGTCTATCCGCCATCATACTGTCTATCCGCCATCATAGTCTATCCACCATCATAGTCTATCCGCCATCATAGTCTATCCGCCATCATACTGTCTATCCACCATCATAGTCCATCCACCATCATAGTCTATCCGCCATCATAGTCTATCCACCATCATACTGTCTATCCACCATCATAGTCTCTATCCACCATCATAGTCTATCCGCCATCATAGTCTATCCACCATCATAGTCTATCCGCCATCATAGTCTATCCACCATCATAGTCTATCCACCATCATACTGTCTATCCACCATCATAGTCTCTATCCACCATCATAGTCTATCCACCATCATACTGTCTATCCACCATCATAGTCTATCCACCATCATAGTCTATCCACCATCATACTGTCTATCCGCCATCATATTGTCTATCCGCCATCATAGTCTATCCGCCATCATAGTCTATCCACCATCATAGTCTATCCACCATCAAAGTCTATCCACCATCATAGTCTATCCACCATCATACTGTCTATCCGCCATCATATTGTCTATCCGCCATCATAGTCTATCCGCCATCATACTGCCTATCCGCCATCATACTGTCTATCCACCATCATACTGTCTATCCGCCATCATACTGTCTATCCGCCATCATACTGTCTATCCGCCATCATAGTCTATCCGCCATCATACTGTCTATCCGCCATCATAGTCTATCCGCCATCACACTGCCTATCCGCCATCATACTGCCTATCCGCCATCACACTGTCTATCCGCCATCACACTGTCTATCCGCCATCATACTGGCTATCCGCCATCACACTGTCTATCCACCATCACACTGTCTATCCACCATCACACTGTCTATCCACCATCATACTGTCTATCCACCATCATAGTCTATCTGCCATCATACTGTCTATCCGCCATCATAGTCTATCCACCATCATACTGTCTATCCGCCATCATAGTCTATCCGCCATCATAGTCTATCCGCCATCATAGTCTATCCACCATCATAGTCTATCCGCCATCATACTGTCTATCCGCCATCATATTGTCTATCCGCCATCATAGTCTATCCGCCATCATACTGCCTATCCGCCATCATACTGTCTATCCACCATCATACTGTCTATCCGCCATCATACTGTCTATCCGCCATCATACTGTCTATCCGCCATCATAGTCTATCCACCATCATAGTGTCTATCCACCATCATACTGTCTATCCACCATCATACTGTCTATCCGCCATCATAGTCTATCCGCCATCATACTGTCTATCCGCCATCATACTGTCTATCCGCCATCATACTGTCTATCCACCATCATACTGTCTATCCGCCATCATACTGTCTATCCGCCATCATACTGTCTATCCACCATCATAGTCTATCCACCATCATAGTCTATCCGCCATCATACTGTCTATCCGCCATCATACTGTCTATCCACCATCATACTGTCTATCCACCATCACACTGTCTATCCACCATCATAGTCTATCCGCCATCATACTGTCTATCCGCCATCACACTGTCTATCCGCCATCATACTGTCTATCCGCCATCACACTGTCTATCCGCCATCATATTGTCTATCCGCCATCATACTGTCTATCCACCATCATACTGTCTATCCGCCATCATATTGTCTATCCGCCATCATAGTCTATCCGCCATCATACTGTCTATCCGCCATCATACTGTCTATCCGCCATCATAGTCTATCCGCCATCATACTGTCTATCCGCCATCATAGTCTATCCGCCATCATAGTCTATCCGCCATCATACTGCCTATCTGCCATCATAGTCTATCCGCCATCATACTGCCTATCCGCCATCACACTGTCTATCCGCCATCATACTGTCTATCCGCCATCATAGTGTCTATCCGCCATCATACTGTCTATCCGCCATCATACTGTCTATCCGCCATCATACTGCCTATCCGCCATCATACTGCCTATCCGCCATCACACTGTCTATCCACCATCATACTGTCTATCCGCCATCATACTGCCTATCCGCCATCACACTGTCTATCCACCATCATACTGTCTATCCACCATCATACTGTCTATCCACCATCATACTGTCTATCCACCATCATAGTCTATCTGCCATCATACTGTTTATCCACCATCATAGTCTATCCACCATCATAGTCTATCCGCCATCATAGTCTATCCGCCATCATACTGTCTATCCGCCATCATACTGTCTATCCACCATCATAGTCCATCCACCATCATAGTCTATCCGCCATCATAGTCTATCCACCA